>DWJZ01010286.1:0-10206 GCA_018249125.1 Asbolis capucinus
TCATACTTATATATATGTATACAAGAAATATAAAAATGAAATATTTGAAAATGAATGTTTGTAAGTCTGTTTCTTTGTCCTTTATAGACTCTAAATGGTAGGAGATATAGCACTGTATTATCGAGTAAAGGTTTTGGGTTCAAAATGATATCGATCAGACATATGTACATATATAGGCTTTTAGCAAAGAAACACTTCAATCATTAACAAAATATATACAGAATTACAATATACATATATATACAATACATATACATACATACAATATATATACGAAATACATGCATACAACAGCAATAGCCCATTCCATAGCTCATGTCAACCCACAGTGAAGCGTGACAGGGTAGAACTACTAATATTATAAATATAAAAGTGTGTGTGTGTCTATCCAAGTGTCTTTCACGTTAGGAGTAAAGAATTGAATGAAGGCCATATTATGGCTACGAGTATTAACTGGAATAAACGTTTTTCTCTCTTTCTTTCTCTTTCTTTCTTACGTTTAAAATGTAGTTCTCATTTTATTACATACTGAAGTCATTTGAAGTTAGTTTTTTTTAAATGATCCATTAGATTGTTAAATACATACACGAATAGATATAATTTTATAAGCCTTAAACATCCTTGTTCATCACTGAAATGTTTGTCTTGAATTGAGATTGAACCCTGGAGCTATTCCTCAATACTAAGTTATAGTAACTACCAGACCAACTAGCCAGTTTAAGTCAGATTGAAATTAGTATTCTATGCATCCCGATGTATATTTACGCCAATCTTATTGGTTGAGTCGTATACGTCATATACTCGCTCCGCTCGCCTTCAATGGAAACACAGCCTTAAATGGACAGGAAACAGGACTTACTCAATCGTCACTAAAGTAGGTTTACTTAACTTTATAAAATACAGTTGGTATTTATAAGAAACTAGCTGTACCAGGCGCGCGTTGCTACGCATCAACTCATCAACCATGTGTCCGGTCTATATAATTTTGGTACATTAATTCTGAATAAAGTTGCAGTCTTCATTGCTATAGACAGGCCGGTTGGTCTAGTGGTTAGTGAACCTGACTACTACACCGGAGGTCGTGGGTTCGAATCCCAGCCAGGTCAAACTTTTCTGTGATGAGCAGGAATATTTGTTCTGTGTGTCTGGATGTGGAATAGAAATATCTATTTAAGTATGTATTTATAAGTATATGTGTATGTTTATCAGTTATCTGATCACCATAGCACAAGCTAACGCTTAGTTTGGGGTCAGATGGCCGTGTGTGAGTTGTCCAAAGATATTTATATTTATTTATTTATTTTTTATCAACATACAACGCGGGTGAAGCCACGTTCGGACCCTAGTATAGCAATTTGCGTGGCAAGTCGATTGCGAAAACCAATTGTAAATTACCACAGATTCAGATCAAATGAGCAATGTTTCTGAATGAAAATAGCCGACAAACGAGCCAAAGAGGTACAAATTTTGTAAGTAGAACAGTCACATATTCACGTTAGGAATATCACAGCATGCCGTTAACAACGCGTTGTCGACCAAGAAATATTTCAAGTCCCTGGCTTGTTTAGTGGTTAATATGTTCTACTAATATTGTAAATGCGAAAGTTTATGAGGATGTATGTATGTAACGGTTCCATGCAAAAACTACTGAACTGATCTCAATAAAATTTGGCACGGAAATAGATTAGAGTCTGGAATGACACATAGGCTACTTTTTATCGACTTCGCGGACAAAGGCGCGGGCGAAAACTAGCTTAATACTAGTTTAATATCTGTTAAATTTATTATGAATTAAACACACATAATTATTCCGTTTTTTACGATATTGCATAATAAATTGCAACTAACTGGAGACAATTTAAATAAAACCCCAATATGAGTTTTAATTTATTCGTCGATTCACTTCTATAAAGCGATTCTAGAATAGAAGAAGAATTTAAACTTCACCATATTGAACAGAAATATGCTGTGAATCAGACTTCAGATATTATTTTGTAGCCTTCTTAACAATAGTAATTCATTTTAATATAATACTAGCTTTACCAGATACGGGTTGCTACGCAGCAACCATCTGTCTGATTGATAAAATTTTGGTAACAAAATCTTTGTGAGCGTCTGAACAAAGTTGCTAAAGACATCACTGCACGATCTCCTACTATTACTTTCTCCTCCTAGAGTCTATAAAGGACAAACAAGTTAACTCACAAACGAACAAACTTGGTTTTTATGCAAAAGGACTTAGCAACCACCAAACCGCATTAGAGCAGCGCGGCGTGGTGGAGTGATCTAGGCCCCCTCAGTATGACCTGTCTTCTGTAGTGAGCCTTTTGATATGATGCATTTTACATAGTACCCATGTATGTTATGCAAGGCCAACGAAATGCCTTAAAAACTTTACCAGGCAATGACAATCTTGCTTGCTTTACGTGCCCGCCAAAGCACGGAAACGTGAAGCATAATTGCCACTAGCGGTCACTCCCTTAGCTTATCTTGGTACATCACTAAGGATCAACGCAACCCTGTATGTAAAAGCTATTCTGTTATTCCCTATCCTGATTTCAATACAGTAATTTATAAGAAACTAGCTTTCGCCGGCGGTTTTGCCTGCGTGGGGTTTTGATAAAAAGTGGCGTAAGTCTTACTCCGCATTTTAACCTGTACATGTGTCAAATTTCATTCAGGTCCATTCACCAGTTTTTGCGTGAAAGAGTAACAAACATCTATACATTCTCACAAAATTTCGCAGTAATAATATTAGTAGGATGATATAATTAAACGATTTTATGTTACTAAAATAATAATAAATAAATAAATATCTTTGGACAACTCACACACGGTCATTTGACCTCAAACCATGCACTAGCTTGTACTATAGTGATCAGACAACTGATACACACACATATATATTTTTAAATACATACTTATATAGATATTTACACCCAATCACATAGAACAAACATTCCTGCTCATCACAGAAAAGTTTGATCTGGGTGGGAATCGAACCCACAACCTTTCGGTGTAGCAGTCAGGTTCGCTAACCACTAGACCAACCGGCCTGTCATACACTAAAAGACGTTATAAACAAATTAAATAAATCACATTCTTCTCATCACTATCGTTATCGTTATTTACAAGCCTAACACGCTCCGGCCACGGAATAATGGTTACCATGGCAACCAAATTAAACCTTAGTAAATTTATAAAACTTAATCTTTCAAATTCCCACAGAAAAACCAGAGTAAAAAATATATTTGTATTTGTATGTAAGTCACCTGTTTGATTCAACTCAAACATACAGTAGGCTAATTAATATTATTTATGATATATGTATGAATATTAAAAATGTGCACAACAATGTATACATTTTGTGGCTTAAATAAAAAAAATGTTGTAAAAAAACTATTTTAATTTTCAATAGTAAAGTTGCTTTAGTTAATATTAAAATATTATGACATTAAAATAAACCTTTTACTCTTTACAAGAATTACGAGAGCGGAAGAGTAGAAAAGAAATTTCAAACAATTGAGAAGAAGAGCAGAAAGCACATATTTTTATATTATCATGCATTAAAAAAATTATATTATTTTTTTTAAAAGTTACACACACTGCCAAATATTTTAAGCAAATACATACTTATACAAAAATAAATACTGTAATGTAAATAATAATTATTGAAGTCATACAAAATAAAATATATTGTAAAATTACAATAAAATTCCGAACACCGAACCAATCTCTATTCTTAATCATTATAAAATTATTTCAATTCTATTATTATAACAAACTGTTGGCAGTAACAAGATAAAATATGTTGACTGATATCTACCCTTAAAAAAGATTTGAGTTGAAAAGGTCACCAAGGTATTTCAACACGCTTGTATATAAGAAGCATGCACGCCTCGAACTCGCTTGTTGCAAGTATCCATCCAGAGAGTTCATATGTGACGTCAAAAAGGTATTAAATACAGACAGACATAGTGAATCGTTCAGTGTGTAGTGAGTTGTTGTGTGAAGGTGACAAATATGTGAGTTACATTTTTTTTATTTTTTTATTTTTAAGTGGCGTGGAAATAGTGGACTTGAATAAAGGTGGATTGGATTTTTTGTTTGTATTTATAATTATTTTATCTGAATATTTTACATATTTAATTTTTCTCAATATAATATTTTAGTATCAGTGTATAAAAATCTTAATATTTTATTATATTTCAAGTAATACCAATCATTTGGTAAATATTTTTTTAAATATTTACTTTTACCTTGAATTTACAAAAATTAACATGAAAAAATATTATTTGATAATATTTTACAAAAATTGTAAATAATAATTATTAGCGAATAAAATTACCTTACTAATAATTTCGTTATAATAATAAATATGATATTAAATAAATATTCAATATTGTGAGTTCAAAAAACTCACACGCGTTGATGTCTTTTTAAACAGTATTTGGACCAATTTTTAAATTTGTACCATCTAAAAAATATTCCTCGTTATTAATATTATAATAATTACGTAAAATATTTACATTTACTAGTATTTGTAAGACTGATTTTATCGTTATCTACTTATAGATAGCTGACTTTATAACCGTCTTATAGGTCATCAGTAAAAACCAATTAAATAACTATAAAATTGCTTGTGAACATCCTTGTAGTATCGCATTTATAAATAGTCATTTCTAATAAAAAGTAATTACTTTTAATTATCTATAGTTATAAATTTTAATAGTTCACTATGTTATTGTATATAAAATGAATTATACTACAAATTGCACAATAAATTATATGACATATTCATACAAAATATAATATTTGTTATTAATATTATTTCAAAATGTGAAAATTAACAATTTACAACACAACAAAATAAAATAACAAACAAAATTTACATAACACATTTTAATCAAAAAGTACAAATAAGAAATTTAATTTATTGTTACCAATAATACACCAATGATATAAATGAATATGATTTTACTCTCCTCACTGACCTCAAAAGCATCCAAAACTAGTTTTACTTGAAGTTGATCACAGATGTATTGTTATTGTAACGGCGACTCTTCATTTATATTTTTTAAAGTAGGGCCTGATGGTAATTGGTAATCATCACTCAAGGTCGACTACAATTGAAACTCAAATTAAAAATATTTATTTCATGTACCTCTACGCATTTTTAAATACACAAAAAACGTCAAATCTTTTGAATCTACTAGTTTCCTAAAGATCATATAGAAATTGAGAAAGAATAGTAATAAATAAAGGAATAGCTAATAAATATACCTGATGATGACGACTGATGACAGGCCCGTTGGTCTAGTGGTTAGCGAACCTGACTGCTACACTGAAGGTCGTGGGTTCGATTTCCACCCAGGTCAAAGTTTTTTGTGATGAGCAGGAATGTTTGTTCTGTGTGTCTGGGTGTAAGTATGTATTTAAAAATATATATGTATGTTTATCAGTTGTATAATCATCATAGTATAAGCTAATGCTTAGTTTGGGGTCAAATGACCGTGTGTGAGTTGTCCAAAGATATTTATTTATTTATACCTACAGACATAACTATATACTATATGTGCTGTGTAGGTATATTTATATTATACAGGTGTAGGCATATTTATATTATATATAGAACATATATATATATATATACGTATGTACATATAACGCAGTATTTGTAATCATTTTTAAGGCATTCATCCCTTTTCATAACCAAAAATGTCAGGAACATAAATCCACCACGCTGTTCCAGTGCGAATTGTATCCACTACCTAATGTGCTAACTCGTAGAAGTACTTGTTCATTACGGTAGTTCGTATTTTAAATACAAGGTGCTTGAGTCGTTGAATGACTTGTGAATTGTTGCCGGTTATTCTTTTACGAATCAACAATTTTAGAGAAAGTTAAATTGTAAGCTTTGCATTACATAATTGTTGATTTTGTCTCCTCTTTATCCTAGTTAATATAAAGCCTTGAGGTTCGAAAGAATATAATTATGACGTAGACAAGATTGAACCGAACTACTGACTAATCATGTTATATGATTGTATATAATATTTATAAACTAGTTTCCGCCCGCGACTTCGCCCACGTTGTACAGAAACGTTGATAATTATCAGTTTTATCCCAGATTATAATCTACCTCCGTGCCAAATACCATCTACATCGGTTCAGTAGTTTTTGCTTTTGCGGGAAGGAGTGACAAACATTCATCTCATATTCTCACAAAATGTCGCATTTATAATGTTAGTAGTGTAATATTTAGTAAGAAATTAGAAAGAATATTTTCTTTCTAATTTCTAATTTTTTTTTTATGTCACCACAACTGACTCTTGACCTATCTCTAACGCCTTCAACTATCTCTAACACACATTCACCTATCTCCAATTCCGTACCAGTTTTATCTCCTCACAAATTTTATAACTTTTACTATCATCTTATACTAATGTCCACATATCTACACCTTACCTTCCACATCATCTTCTCTTTATCGCACTATTTTCAACTCTCCGCCCTCTCTATCTATCAGCGCAATTCCACCTCTGCAGCCCAACTTTAAACATCAGCACCATTTCACATCTTCACTATTTGAACAGTCAATTTTATGCTCCATCTCTACCTTTCCACGATAACTTTATTTCTCTGCACTCTTTCTCTTTCTCTCCGTCCCTATTCACCTCTCCACCTAATCTCCACTTCCTTATCTCCTTACGCGATCACAACCTTTTGTAATCCCTTTCCCATCTATCTCCGCCATACCTTCTGTGTCTCCCCGCACTATCTCCGACTTACCTTCTGTGTCTCCCCGCACTATCTCCGACTCGCACTTTAAACCTCCTCATCCGATCTCCTCATCTCCACTACACATCTTTACATCTAAATCTCCCGCTATATTTTTTAACACATTTTTATAAGCAGTAAAATATTAACAATAGTGAGTACTAATGAGTGTCATAGGTCATATTGTCTGAGTAGTTCACACTAAGCTCAAACAACTTTAAGGTTTTCCCAGATTCGAACCTGATACCGACTTATTAGCATTTCCAACCGAAATCCTACATCCGGGTGACGTCAGTACATTTCGTAATGTGTTGTGGAATTCAATAAAGAGTGGATTTAAAATAGCTCTCCTGTGCCAACGATATGATTACCTAATGAAATATTCATGTGATGTGGCGGCGCTCAAATGTTATCAACTGCGGTTGGTAAAAAACATTATGTTTCGTTGTTTATTTAACACTCTTAATTTTTATTGTAAATGATTGGCAGTCGTGGCATTTTTAAGGAATATGCATTTAATATTATTTTTTATATTTTATAAAACGTTTCATCAAGATTAATCTTGAAGAACTACAGTAGTAATAAATATTTTTATTTAGTTGCTTAAAGTTTACTGAAACACTAACAAACAAGGCTTATTGCTTGCTAAGCACTTGGATCTTTAAGACAGCCCTAATCTTAACTTAATATCAAATATTACTAGTCACAAAAACCGAATAAGAAAAATAATTTTAGATTCAAAGAAAACAAAAATACTTAGTTATAATGTTTCTTTCAGCGCCATTTATCACAGATTACCTATAATTACACTCGTTATCAATAGTTATAAGCCATCATTTTTAAGTTGACTCTTTAATATTACGTGTTATAAGTCTCTTCCAGATTCACTCTTTAAAATAGCTGGTAGTGTTCCTTGAATCAATAAATTCTATTGTTAGTACTGACTGTTCGTTTGTTACGAGTAACATGTTTACGCGTTTGTTGCGCCCACATTACCATTATTTTAATGGTTTTTTATTAAATGACCTCATAATTAATGTGTAATATTATGATAATATATCACACATTCACACACACACACACACACACACTCACACACACACTATAATATATGCTATTTAAAGTTATTTGACTACTTCAAGGATTAATTTATAAGTGAAAAAAAAATTTTTTTTGGTGTGAAGTTATAACATACAACTATTTCAAGCATTAACTTATAGGTGAAAAAAAAATCTTTTTTTGGTGTGAAATTATAACATACAGACAAAATAAGGATCGGAAAAAATTGTATATAGAGGAACAATATATATATATACAATATAACATAAATTATAACATAGAGGAACAAGATATATATATATATATAAATATATATTGTGTATATATATCTTGTTCCTCTATGTTATAATTTCACACCAAAAAAATTTTTTTTTTCACTTATAAGTTAATGCTTGAAGTAGTCAAATAATTTTAAATAGCTTTAAATAGCAATTGCATTAAATATGGTATTTTTAGCATGAAGCTAATCTATTACTGGGTCAGTATGTCTCCTGCGTGCTCATGAGGAAGCCTGGATCCTGGTCCATCACGCTGTTTCAATACAGATTATTACAGAATATTTATATAATATCTATCAACATTTTGGTTATTTTCAGAAAAAATAATTTTCCATTCCTTAATTACGATGTTAATAGTGAAGTTACAAAAGATCATTTGTATTATAACTTACAATATGGAGGTTAATGAGAACGAATATCAAATTCTAATGAATTCTAATATCGTCTATGAAAATGAACATAATCAAATTAAAACCCAGAATAATGGATATGATGAAGCCATAATAATTATAATTCTAATTCAAATTCAAAGAAAGTTGTAAAATACTGAATTAGGAAACATATTTAGATCTCAATATGGCA
The DNA here is from genome assembly GCA_018249125.1 of Asbolis capucinus. NCBI lineage: Eukaryota > Metazoa > Arthropoda > Insecta > Lepidoptera > Hesperiidae > Asbolis > Asbolis capucinus. Next base: position 8,700 of record DWJZ01010286.1, read on the forward strand.
GACGTTCCTTGAATAGATGTGTAAATTACAGAGCACTGGGTCACTGTGTGGGTTTGTTATATAACGTACTGTTTCGTTATATCATTATTTACTGCAACCGTTCTCTAATTGTAGTACAAACACATTAAATAAATAAATAAATATCTTTGGACAACTCGCACACGGCCATCTGACCCCAAACTAAGCGTTAACTTGTGCAATGGTGATCAGATAACTGATAAACATACATATATTGTTTTAAATACATACTTATATAGATATTTACATCCAGACACAGAACAAACATTCCTGCTCGTCACAGAAAAGTTTGACCTGGGTGGGAATCGAACCCACGACCTCGGTGTAGCAGTCAGGTTCACTGACCACTAGACCAACCGGCCTGTCAAACACATTCATGACCCGGTGAACATTTTTGAATTATCATTCGTCGTGTTCCGGCTGGGGGCTTGAGAGAACAAGAGGACCTTTTTCTCCCACTTCCTTCATCCATTCTCCCATTCTTCTCCTGTCACCCGTCCTGAAGTGGTATGTTGTTGGTGTATCTGGGGTCACTTGCCGTCGTAATTCTAGTTGCTTCAACTATGTACGGCTTCCCTTGTTTCTTTCTCTTCCCCACGTATGCGGCTATTACTTCCTTCCTGGCAGGCAACGCGTTAGTAACACATCTGACTGGTGTTAACGTCCATGGGCGACGGTGGTCTTATCATCAGGGGACGAGCAGACGGCTCGTTTACCTGCTTATCACTAAATATATATATATGTATACGAGATATATAGATATATATATATATATCATTACCGTCCATTATTATATGTATTCATCATCTTTCCCATACTTGTTTCACTTTTGCGCTTGGGTTTCCTCTCATAATGTGAGAGATACAAGCCATAGTTCAGCATGCTGATCATTTGCGGAGATAGAGTTTACACACCTTCAAGAATTTTATGGAGAACTCGCAGGTGTGCAGGTTAACCTGTTACTGTAATAATAATGTCTTGATAATGATATGTAAAAATGTCTTTTAAACGACTACTTTCACCACTACACTTCAGGCTATGGGACGTTTGTAGGTAACAAAAACTTGCCTGTAATCTTGGGATTATAGGTTGACGTGAAAAAATTGTATCCCAGAACTACATTCAAATTGTTAATTTTATTGTTAAGTTAATTAAAAACCATTAAAACACTGCATTTTGTATTCCTTTGTTAGCATTATTTTTGTTTAATAAATATTAAAATTAAACGTAAAGTGTATCTGTGTATATTAATATTACTAAAGCTGAAGAGTTTGTTTAAACGCGCAAATCTCAGAAACTACTGGTCCTATTTGAAAAATTCTTTCAGTGTTAGATAGCCCATTTTTTGAGAAAGGCTTCTTCATGATATAACCAATAGGAGTGGAGCACTAACGAAGAACGTTTCAAAATAGGGTTTTTTTTCCTATTGAGAGCTTCCGCAGCGTGCGTGAACGGTTAAAGTTTTGCAAAAAACATATATGACAGAAAC
>DWJZ01010287.1:0-10204 GCA_018249125.1 Asbolis capucinus
AAATAAATGAGATCAGTTGCTCTAGATAGCAGATACATAGACAAATAAAAAAACAAATTTTATTTGCATATATATATATATATATATATATATATATATATATATATATATATATAAGTGCAAATTCGTTTCCCTACTTCGAGCACCCATGAACAGATAATTCGAAACCGTCAAGACAAATATTTATTTACTTTTTAAGAAATAAGATATGAGTTATTATATACAAATATTAGTTATGGATTTATATTCGACAACGACTAAGTTCTATATAAACCTTTATCCCTTATTTCAACCCTTTTTGTGATAAAAAGTATCATACGTTCTTCCTGGAAATCTAATTTGAATTGTCGTGAAAATCGGCAGTAACAACATAATAGACAGGCAAACAAAATGATTTTCGCTTAATAATATGAGTACGTCCAGTGAACGCACCGGCCACAGCGCACGCTGGCGCCCCTGCGCGCTGTGCTCGCGCGCACCGCATCCAGAATGGTATGAAACAATCAACGATTCAAATGCTCTGTTTGTTGGTTTTGTTCCAGTTTTTAGGATTCTGAAATTTCGAAACCCCTGTAATTTAGTATATAGATTTAGGTCATGTGCATCTGTTAGTGTGTCCATCGGTCCATCCGTCGATCTGTCCATCTGTCCTTCCGTCCCATTGCGGCCTAACGCAACCCGTGGTACTGATAAGCTGTCATTAGAGCCACATACCGATACATATTTATCTAACCGACACTTCTGAAAATGTCAAGAAATTCACAGTAGTTAAAATATCTAAAGTAATTAGACTGAGTTTATTTTAGTGTAGTCTATGTTTCAATTTTATTTGACTTAGTTTTATACCTCATTTGTAGTAATATTCCTAATAATGATAAGATTTCTATAGGTTTGTCAAAATAAGAGTAAACAAAAAATATAATATACCAGGGTCCGCCCGCGGCTTCGCGCGCGTGCTATATTCATAAAATGAACAAGAATATGTTTCCTCCATCGAACCTTCGATTCATCCATTCTTCCTCAGAATTTTTTTTTTTCCATTTATAATATTAGTGTTATCCAATTAATGTTAGTTAAAACTATTGAAAGATGTAAGGCCAATATGTTGCCGAGCTACGACGACACCTGCGGCAGGACCGCGCGCCCTGCACGAGGCCCGAAACACACTTGACGCGGTTTTTCTTATTAATGTTCAAAGCGCGTGACTCGTAATGTCACGTGCGGTACAAAAAGTTCAATTATTTGCTTTTAATGGTTTATTCATTGAATTAAATAATTATATTACAAAAGTAGTAGGCAAATTTGATATAATAAATAAGTCGCAATGCTTACTGAGTTCGAAACTGACAAAATGTTTTTAAGATTGAGTTAGTCACTCACCGCAACCCACTATCCCACAGCTGAGCTTGAGTCTTTAACAACGTCGAGGGACCTCATCCACACTTCACAATACCGAGAGGTCCTCACGATGTTATCCTTCACCGGAGCAAGTGATAATCAACTGCTGATTGTCGCATAACTTTGAAAATTGAGAATGCATGCCGCACAATTTGAACCCAGGACCTCTGGAGACCACCGTTCACACCACTAGGCTTCACTGCCCGTTCCAGAAATCAGATATTTAGAGTACATAATTTGTATTGTTATAAAGCCGGTGATGCAAACATATTGCCTGTCGTAGACTTTATGGATTGCTTTAAATTTCATAAATTATGTACTTTGTAATGTTAACTTTGGACTTTCTTTAAGTGAACTATTGGTGCCTAAGACGAAATAGATAGTTTTCATTTCATTTCATAAACTTCGCAGATTCTCATTTCAGAAAATATAATGTTGCTCAAGTGTTCAAGAGTCCAAGATGTCATATTGTCCAGTATCCAGGTCCGCAGCGACCCTATGTCGGTCACCATCATAACTCAACATCGTCATACGTCACTTATTTTACGACTCTATTATTGAATACGAGTACTAGGACCCTGATTGTTTTACACCTCACGATCACGACCATTACAAGCGCTCTCTGCGACAACTGGAACATACTTCTAAAGCGGATTGTTGTACAAATTAGTAGTAGTTAATTTAGGTATAAAATTGATGTAAATAATTCTATTACAATTCTCTAGTAGCCTGCTAAGTCCGACCATGCTCTATGGTGTTGAAAAATACAAACGAACTCTAATATCACAATTTTACGATAATTTGTCACAAAGTACTCCGCCCCTAAGCAACCCCCTTACAGCGTTTCTCACTCGGCGGACCTCTGCTTTCGTCTTTATCAGTATCGGTCAGTCAGAAATAGTAAGCCTTTCAGTCAAGCAGATAATCAGTTCATCCAAGGCCAAGACTTGAATAAGGTACGACTAACCACGTATTATACGAACGATATGTCGTCGACACGTCGTCGTATCAGTAAAGCGATGCTAGTCGTTATCGAACGCTGGTCGCGTCGTGCGGCCCGTAGAACAATGGGCAGACGCGTTATCAGAGCAGTGACAGGTATCAGCTGAGAGTGATGCATCGCTCCCATTTTTAAGCAATCACGTGTCAATGTATCGCCTATTATCACTTGATTGATACGGAACGGTCCGCGCGCTAGTTGGACCTCAGCGCGCACTAAGCCTTGTCGCCAATGTTAATGGCCGAAACATTTTAGATATTTTAGAAATGTTTGACATTTCGGTGAAGCGAATCGTTTTGTATTCGAAGGACGCTGATACTGTCACACTTTACAAGGTGGAAGATAAGCGATCAATGGATATAAAATGTTGATAATGTAGTAGTAATATCAGATGTAAATAACACATAAAACAACTACAGAAATTCCAAGAATTCAGTGATGAAACCGCTAATATATTTGACTTGTATTGGTCATAAGGAAGTCACAAAAACATATTGGTGAAATATATTGTTAAATTAGTCAAAAAAGTGTTTGATCCTGTTGAATTAGCCTTTCTTTCGTCCTTACCTTTATATCATATGCGGCAGTTTAGCAAATTTTTTTCTCAGTATTTAATGAATAAATAAAATGACATGCATGCTATTTTTGGACTGAAACTCCCCATTTGATACTGAACAGGTACTACAAAGCTTAAACACGCAATAAGTATACAACGTAAGCTTGTTGTAATGTTGTGTCGCCACGCGCTACTTTCCGCCGATGTGTCCTCTTGCCACACAATATGTCCTCTTGCCACACAATATGTCCTCATGCCACACGACAATCGGAAATCCTTTCCACCTGATCAGTTGAGGTTAGATTGAAGCCACCTGCAAGCTGCAGACGACCTCCACACTGAGGCTGCAGGTGCCAGCTACTGGTTTAAGACTCAGCTGTGGACTGAAGGCCACGTTTGAAAGATTTTACGTACATATTTTTAACTCATTGCATTACCCAGTACGTGACGTGTTGAGATTAACAGCTGCGTCTATAATTTATTGTTTTTTTTTCTTTTTTTGTTTTTACTGTTTATTTTGTCCTTGGAACCAAAATCTCACTTAACGGAAGTCAAAATTTTACAATACAAAGTCCCTACTTGAATTATAAATTTACTAACAATATATAAAAATATGAATTCTTTGATAAAGCCTAAAGTCTCGATAGATAATAGCTATCTGTCATCGGCTTTATAAATAATATAAACTTAGGACTATGTACGCTAGTGTAAGCCGGAAGGAAAAAAATGGCGGCAAAAAAAAAATCCGGTACTCTTTTTAATAACAAGATATTTCGTCAATTACTCTTACAGCTATTCAAAATAAAATTATGGAACAGATTAAAAATAGTTTATAATAACCTGAATTGAATCCAATAACATGAATTCGCTCCCTTATTGTAGATAACTAATTATCGTCAATAGTGGGGTATTTATGCGTTATTGCAGATTGGCTCAAACATCAAGGCATTGTAAACAGTACTTTGATTGAGAAGTTTTTAGTTTTAAGCAGCGTTATTGAAAGTTGCTATGCTGCAATTTGAAGTGTAAGGAACTTCTAACGATCGCTGGGTTCAACACAACCTCCATATCTCAAGGTGTAATCAGCTAAATAACAGACAGGACACTCTTTCTAGAGGTCCCTGGCCTGGTAGGGCATTCTCTTTCCACTCTTCAACGTAAACCTTCCCCGACCGTCACACCCTCGGACCTATTTCGATATAGTTTCAGTTTCACCTAAAGAATCCCGAATACTAAAATCAACTTATTACTAATTACAACATACGCGCGTCCCGCGGCGCCGCTCGCACCTTGCGAAAGCGCGTCGATGAAAATGCATACGTTAACCAGTTTACTAACAGGTAAATACGCATTACTCATTCCGCTGTGAATTAAACGTCAAAACATCCAACTTAATAAGGGGCTGTAATCGCTATCAATTAGAACAGATTACGTAAAGACAGAAATGGTTTGCATATGGCAATGCTGCGGCCGCGGGCTGCTCGCCATTACTGGGAGCTGACGGATTAACAGATCTTGTTCTTGAGTTCTTGTTCCGTGACGAGTGTGTTTCTAATGCCTCGTTTATTAAGCATTTCAACTACACAGCGATGGATATATCTATTCCTTCTTACATCTTTACATATATATTTTAGTTGGAGGCTTCAAAGCAGCAATAATATTGTTTTAGAGAAAACTTCGTTACCTTTATTTATTCATTATACAAAATCTACAGTTCTTAAGCGGTGAAAAACATGACATATGGAAAAAAACATACAGCCAATTATGGATTTACAATTCATGACCTATTTATTTGAACTACGACTGTCGCTAAACAACACTATAATATAACACTGACCACCTTACAATATGTGTGTGCGTGTGTGTATGTGTGTGCGTGTTGTTATATATTGATGTATTTCTATAAGTTTTTACTTTAAAGTTGCGTGTATACTGCTGAATGTTTTCCTGATAAATATACATGTATAAGTTAATAAAAAACTATACTATGGAATGTTGTTTACAGTTTGGTTATTTAAAATACTCCAATCGAAAAATAAATGAGAATTTGTACATCAAAAAAATAAAACAATTTATCGTAAGTTTTGAAAAAAATATTTATTTTACACGATTCTCAGGGAGTATACTAATTACTAAGTAGTGTACTAATTACTTATGAAGTATTTTTTGCTGAGGACACGGTCCGAGAGAGTTGATAACACGTTTGAGTTACAATTACTGTAACGAGAGGACGCCGCGTCCGCCGCGCGCTCGCCTCGTGCGAACACTCCTTATGTCAATAATACCACTTTATAATATATTGGTATAAAGATAATATAGCACAGCCCTGCGGTCTAGTGGTATGCTAGTGGCAAAAAATTGATGTAAGCTTCCGTGGTTCGGGTCGTAAGCGGTGGTAAGGGTCGTACAGCCGTCAGTCCTGGTAGTTGTTGTTGGATAGGCCGTTAAGCCATGTCGGAGACCTTCGTGGGCATAAAATTTTTCGATACTTGGATTAGCCACTAACCCCTCCACTAATGTGGCTGAGAGCAGCGTGGTGCAGCATGCTCTGTGCCTGGTCAGTACGAGCAACTTACTACTGTTTCACTGTTCAATAATAATTTTCCGTTCTAAACAACAACTTTCATATCTCTTTTTATTACTATTATTTTATTAAATTATTTGAATTAAAAATTACAAAAAAATATATTTTAACGTAATTTTTAAGATGCCATGATGGAAGTCGTGAAGTTGTCGTGTCCACTTTATTAATTTACGAACCATAAATACTTTATCCAAAGTCTTAATGGCGTCGTAAATACATAAGAATTTGATCCCCAAAAGGCATATCGTAGACTACAAATGGATGCGGAACTTGTCCATTGAAACTTTAATAACAATCGTAAATATATAACTTTATGTGCGTTAAGTAATACATAAATGTTAGCATTCTCTTTCGTGTGGTATTTTTAACCGACTACATTATTGTGACCGTTTTAGTAACAGCATTGTAGTCAGATGGTTATGATGGAAGCAGAAAAAAAACCTTAGAAAAAAGATTTGCTTTTGTAAATTTGACAGACTGTCTGGCTGACAGGCCGGTTGGTCTAGTGGTTAGTGAACCTGACTACTACACCGAAGGCCGTGGGTTTGATTCCCACCCAGGCCAAACTTTTCTGTGATGAGCAGAAATGCTTGTTCTGTGTGTCTAGGTGTGTAATAGTAGTAATTTAAGTATGTATTTAAAAGTATATTATGTATGTTTACCAGTTGTCTGATCACCATAGTACAAGCTAACGCTTAGTTTTGGTTCAGATGGTCGTGTGTCAGTTGTCGAAAGATATTTATATATTTATGATTGTGAATACAATTTATCAAGTTTTACATAAAATCTCAGTGTAAAAAACAACTATATATACACATAGTAAATCTATAAATTTTACTAAAATTCCTTAAAAGATGTTATGCGGATATTGTTTCGTGTAATATGTAACCCAATGATAATTTAATATTTGCCACCGTATTTCGAAACCCGTCTCCGCTGTTACAACTTTGTCTTCCAAACAAATGTTTTTTTCTTTCATTCTTGTTTAATACACAATAATCTATTGTTCAATCTTATCAATAAGAATCTCCAGAATATATGTACACTAATTAGCCTCGCACATCCTCGCTACAACATGATCTTCCACATTTATTTTCAATATTTAAATGACAAACGTATATAATGAGAAACGTTTTAGATTATATCTAAGTATGCAATAGTGTTATACAATACGGTACAATATTCCTCACTTTCCAATTCCAACTTTCTTTATTAAATTATCTAACGAATCGGAGAAATGTGAACGCCGAACACACTTATGAACGGTTCATTGAGCTAAACGGCACTAAGTAGTCACATGTAAAAAATAAAGATAACGAAGGGAAATTGATACAGTCTATGATGATAAAAATATAGTAAAACACGAGGTAGATTGAATAAAGCAATTTGCATAAATAAAAGCAATCGCAAAACAGGAACGCACAGTATCGCATCGTTTGGGATGGCACTAAATAATTCAGATATATCAGTGGCAATAAAATAGGGAGGCAAATCATAGAGCATCGATAATAAATCGCTGGTGTAAGCAATCGCACCTGACTGCGATTCGGTAAATTCATAGTTTATGAATGCGGGAGGGGGCCGTAAAACATATTCGCGGAATTATGTATCCCTGGTGGGCCGTAGCGTTGCCCACTTACCAAGCGCGCAGAAGGACTTCTTGTGGTCTGCGTGACTACTTACAATCCGTATACGTTTATTTTGGCGTATTAGTACGTGAAGAAAAATATGAGACTCCTAATGGTGAGGGAATAACATCGCTCGTGGACATCAATAAGAGTCGTCAACGATGCGTTGTCGTCCAAAAACGAACAGAGAGAAATTAAAGAAACTTCCAACTTTCCAGACAGAATGAGTACATGGATGAACGGATTCAGGTTAGACATTTAGTATTATTTGGAAAAATGTTTAATTTATTTAATCAACAATAACAAATAACTAGAGCAACCAATAGTTTTCATGTATGATATGACATAGTTTGGAATTCATTAATAACGGTACATCATTTTACCGCTCCCTTACCTTTATCTCTTTGAGCAATATTTTGGCAGTAGAACACGTCATGGCGCCACGTCGTCGTTGTTGTTCTCGTATGATATCAAGGTATCTGCTGTTGAATAGAGTGTGCCTTCTGTCCGCAGTTCAGTCTGTGCCACAGTCAACAGCTCAATATTTGATGTGCTGCAAATCGATGCTCGGTGGCGCCACAGCGAGCCGGAGTCGGGAGTCGGTGTAATCAGTATTTACGGGCCAGCGACGCGATGTTTCTTCGTTGCGAACACTTCCTTTATTGACGTTGAAGACCTTCAAGATTTATAGACCTGCTGCACTGCACTCCTTTCATATTTGATAGGCTTATTGTACAGGTTTTGTGGAATATTAGGGGAATCAAGATCAAGAATATTATCGTACAGTAATCGATAGATGTTTGGCTTCAATCCATTAATGGCCCACGAATGAGCACAAGACTTGCAAGTGACTGACGGAGCCTAGAGCATATATACTATATATACATGAGGGGCGCGTTAGTGCTCAACTCGAGTGTCGATAGTTTATACATGCCCCCAGGACTATCGACGTGGTTTACCGATTCAGTTATATAGAATCCCAGATTAATGAATATATGTTAAATACAGCTAATGAAAGTAAAATACAGATCCAACGACAAGATTCATAAAACGAAGTGAAGACAAGCTTGCATTTAGGTACAAAAATGACGTACGTAATAAAATCGATAATTCGCGAAGCCAGCAGAAAATTGCCGCACACGAACTGCAAGTAATTATCGCGATCACGGAATGCGTTTCCCATCGCATGATACCTTATTATTTGATCTAAACATTAATACGTAACAGGCCTCGGCATCTACAAACAAAACATTGATTTCGTGCGGCACAAGAAACACCCGGCACGCCGCTCGCCGCTAGCTGCTCGCTCAATATGATGCGTCGGTAAAACAATTAATTGCGAATCATTTGCAACACACCTATATAATAGCGTAGGTATATGAAAAATTCTACTTCCGTGCGTCTACTTACAAGTAGACCCCACTTCTGTGCATGAGCCTCTCCTCATAGCTGAGAAGACCTAGATCCCAGCGCACTGTATCGCAGATTGGTGAAGTGGTTAGTAACCAACTCAACTGACGGTAGCTTTTAAAACTGCTCAAAGGGCTCAAAAAATCTGATGATAACACTAAGTATTGATGGTTTTATGTGCCCTCCGAAGCACGGAAACGCTCAATTATTTTTCAACTAACGATCTGCTATCCTTTTCGATCGCTTTTGCTTATTTCGGCAGATAATGTACAATCGTCTCAAGCCGCCAAGCTATGAGCGCCGTACACACTACCCGCGCAGTTGAATGCAATATTTGTAGTTAATCGCAATCCATACATCTTATTGTCCGTCACGTACGTGTCAGTTGATGTGTTCGTTCAATGTTCATCGATTTACATCCACAATAACTGAATATAAACTATCATACTATTAACAGTATTCTAAAGTTAACTCGTCGCAGATTATATACATTTTATTGCACAGGTGGTTCACGCCGCTGTCGAGTTGTGACCATATTCCATGCAATTGGGTCGAAAGTACCCATAAAATGCTTGAAACATACGTGGCCTTTTTAATACAAGGTAATTATTAAATTATTCGAACACAGACGTCTTTTTTATTAGACAAAGATGGTTATTTTTTACAGTTTTCAGTAAATAAAAAAACCTGCAACGATTACTGACGAGAGGTGTTGCAGTCCGGCGAAAATGTGTTAACAAAAAATATTTACTCGAGCCGAAATAGATTCCAGGCTCTAGTCTCGTCACGCAGATTCATCAGCAACTATTGCTCATAGTCGAGTAAGGAATCTCTCCAAGTTTTTTATGCCTCTTACGATACTACGGCTTATTGTACTGCTACTTATTGCTACGACTGTTGTCATTAACATAATAATAGCAATCATATTTTGAGTAACAAATCTAAACTTACGTCATAACGTCAAAAGTTTCAAGTTCATTAATCAAGAAGTTAATAAAAACCATAGTTAACACATAAAATACCTTATTACCTTAACGTAATGTAAATTTCCCAGCAAAAGTCGTCCGAACCTAATGAGGCAATAAGCACCACCCGACCAGGGCTCTGATTGCCGTGAGGAATTTCACACGTAACACCAACACCGGGCCGTGCTCCACGGTAAGTGTATAGACGCCATAACCTCCAACATCATTATAATGCCCTAATGAAACATTGCCTAATACATACATATATGGCATCTACCAATTGAAAGAAAGTCTGATCCATGTATACGCTCAGTTATTGCTCAGGCACTTCGTTATAAAATTGTAAAATTTATTACTGAAACAATTGTTCAAGTGTGTGTCAGGCCGTGGCTCGTGAGCGATTATGGGTTCCGTAGTTGACATAATAATTCGGTAACCTGGTGAGAAAATAGTATTGCATTGGGTTACATGTAATAGATTAATGTTTAATGCAAAAAAAACCTAATACGGTAAATTTACATTACCAAACGTAAAACAAGTTTCAACTCAAATCTTTATGAATAAGCAAGTACTTGAATTAGTCGAATGGCCTTACTATAGATCTCGCTTACAGCGGAGTTCTCATATTGAAGCCTTGTCAAAAGAGCAGTACGTGCGATCTAC
>DWJZ01010288.1:0-10204 GCA_018249125.1 Asbolis capucinus
AGAAAAGTTTGACCTGGGTGGGAATCGAACCCATGACCTTCGGTGTAGCAGTCAGGTTCGCTAACCACTAGACCAACGGGCCTGTCACACGAGTATGTATCATTCGTGTCATGTTAACTAGACAAAGAGAATTCTATTGCGGGAGTTCAAGTGTGTTAACGTTTTTTAATTTTTGACTAATGAAACTTTTTGTATACCTTCAATGCTTATGGCACTGCCATCTGGCCATGGAAACTCTATCTGACGTTTTATGAGATCTGCGAAGAAAGCGGTTTTTGTATTGGGACTTTTTGCCATTGGCGGTTTCCCATTCACTTGTCCACCGCACCCGCTGTGGCTTGTCTTTGATTACAACTTGTGATCAAGCCACCCGGTCTATAAGTGCTCATTAAGACGGCATATCAGCTTGTTAAAAACCTATCTAATTTCTTATAATAAATAATGAAAATCAAGAACTTAGCAGAAGAAACACTCCAGAAAAACATGATTCACATTAAATTATGACATCTTTAGGATATGAGGTCCTTGATGTCGTAAACACTCGAGACAACCATTGAAAGGGTTAACCGGTCCCCGGGACCCCTCATTTGATCATGGGGTTCACTAGACCGTGAATCGTGAATATTGAGGCATTTGGAATTGAAAGGGTTAAGGGAATAAACACATACATACATACAGTTCGCATCACATGTCTTTAGAATTGTTTTTTTATTATTACTGTTGAATTTCAATCATTCAATCTATTATTGGTCTGGTGCTAAGCACCTATGCACTATGTAGTACCTACCAAGTAAATTGATGGAGGGCATCAGTGGCTTTTGGCAGCTCAAGGGTTAGAAGTTTATATGCCAGCAGAAGGTGTCCTTGAAGCATAGAAGTGCTCAAGAATTATTTGTTTTCTAAGTTCCCATTGTGACTCAAGTCGGAATATGAATGTTTTGATAGACTTTCCTATATTGTATACTTTTATCTTTTTTATCTATTTAAATGCTCATCACCTCGTCTATTATCAACCATACCGCGAAGGATTGGAATAAGTTGACGCGACGGTGTTCCTGTTCGATTACAACGTCTTCAAGAGTGAATAGGCTTTTACTAAGTTAGTGTGTTTTACCATCGAAGACTTCATCGCCACTTACCACCAGGTGGGATTGTAGTCAAGCCCTAACTTATTAAAGGTAAAAAAAATACCATATTAAAGAGTGACAAGAGACGATTCTTTTTCGAAAATAATATTGAATATTCGTGGTGAATATTAACTCCATTACAGCAGAGATTCCCATACTTATCTTCAAAGCCCATTTTTTGGTTTCGATGTATCCCCCACTTTTTTAAGAGATTCCCGAAATTTATTAAATATCTAGCAATAAAATCTGAAAATTTGCATCTTAAAGCTTCAAAATACAAAAAAAACAACCATATACAGACTGTAATTGCTTTTGTTACATAAATATGTACGTATGTATGTTTATGTATGCATTCATATAATAAAATTGTTTGATAAGTGCACTGTTAATTGACTGTCTACATTTCGTGAACTCCTATTTCAATTTCACGTTAACGAAGACCCCCGTCGAGTCTTTACCCCTGAAAGGCAAAAATCGACGAAAAATCTCATATTCTTAAAATACACAAGACATTTTTATTACAAAATTACATAAATAAGATAACAATTCCTATAAAATACTTAATTATACCTCCAAAATACGATAGCATTACTTAAAATAGGCACTCACCGATTTAATTCTCGTACATTTTCAACGAGCGCGAATTTGCCCCAAACTTTGTCAATAATTAATTTCACACAACCCTAAATTGGTCATTCTGTTATTTGACTAATCGAATCACTGCACAGTACGACTAAAACACTAGGTGTATATTTCACTAAGAAGCAATTTTTCATACAGCAAACTGCTAATACATTATTTTGTTTCAGGAGAATCGAAATGGTGGCTGGTACAGCCAAGCGGCGAGGTTGGTTTGTCGAGGAAAGTTGTTTGTCGTCTGACGGCGCATGCGCGAGACTCGTGGGCAATCAGTCCTACGTTTTCCAGCTATCCAACACCGTGTTCTGATATAGATACCTCGCGACACGATGCTAGCTCAGGGATTTTCAGTGTCTTACCGTGCCGTTTTCAACTCATTGTTCGGAGAATTCTATCGGCGTTGAAATGATAACTTTATGTACTATGAGATTAAGTGTTATATTGCAATGAATTGCTTAGATCGGATTGTACGAAGCTGTAACAAATGCAAGGGTAGCCCGGTTTCCATTTGAATGAAATACTCCGTTGAATAATTTCTTACGATTTTTCACGTTTCAATATCAACGATGCTGGCGGCAACGACTGCGGACGAAAATTTGGTAACCTTTTTATAATCGTCTAACTAAAGCCAAAATTGTTATAAACGTAATTTTAAAGATACGTCACGTTTAAAATAATACGTATGTTTTGAACTGTACACAGATTTTAAACAAAAGCAAACCGTTTAAAATGAAAACCGGTCAAGTGTGTTCTGTGTTAAGCGCAGTGCCCCGCAGTAATGTTACGTCTCAATATGATGGCGTAGTACTGCCTATATTTTGCTTTCTTAATTTTATTTTACTTTTAAATTCATTATTGCTAGTTAATGAAGTGACGTTTTTTGTAGTTCCACCTAATGAAATTGCTGAATTAAAAATAGTTTTCTATAAAAAAAAGCTTCACAACTAAATAACTCATATTAATAAATCAAAGTAAACTTAATTTTTCACATACTAACAAGAAATAAAAACATATTTTCAACTTCACCCCAGGTCATCTGAGAACTGAGAAAACAAGATTTAAAAAACAAGCTTTAATTATATGTAGATGCATGATACAAAGAAACTCACAAAATTTCGTAACTGTATTGATAACCGTTGAGGAGTTCCCTTGTCTGGAGCCAATCCTGAACGTAGTATTAGGGCATGCTTATGATAAAAATGCATTGTCATCAGGATGGCAGGCTATTGCAAAATTTCAACTCCGTAGCGTAAGAGGAAATGACTAATTAAGCTTGCAAAATTTGACCCGTAACAAACAAACATCATATAAACCTATCTAGGCCCATCATTGAGCAAGGGTCTTTTCTCTAAATGAGAAGGTTAAGGCCATAGTCCACCACGCTGGCCAAGTGGGGATTGGCAGACTTAACACGCCTTTGAGTTTTGCAAACTCCCCGGCATGCAGGTTTCCTCACGATGTTTTCCTTCACCGTTGTAGCGAGTGACATTTAAATACTTAAAACGCACATGACTCCGAAAAGTCAGAAGTGCGCGCCCTGGGATTCGAACCCGGACCCCCCGAGTAGGGCCGAATTCTTAACCACTAGGCTATCACTGCTTTTTATACTTCTTGGACACGTATTATTATGATACATGGGGATTATTCTAGTAACTGAGGAGGTATAGCGTAGTAGTATGGCTTCAACAGATTGATGGTCCATGAACACGGGTCTTTCCCCACACTGAGAAGGCCTAGAGCACCCAAGAAGAAGGACCCAGAAGGCCTCCGACAATCCTTAACGATTGCAATCTAGCGTAACAACTAGACTTGACCACTTTACGTGCCCTCCGACGCATGTAGCGTATCTGAATATTTTTTTCAGTCACTACCGGTCACCTGGATAGGATTCCTACCGACCGCGCCCGCTGTTTCTTCTGTTCCGCGCCAACTCTTTCGATCGCTTGCAATCGAAGCAAGTCTTCGGGTTAAAATATATTGCTATGAAATTCGTATAATTTCCTATTTAAATACATGTATCTTGCAGGGCGCAGCTAACCTGCAGAGTTCGATCAACGCGGATGCCGGCCTGGGCACAGCTTCCTTAGCGGCAGTCTACGCTGGACTCATCTTCTCCAACATCTTCCTCCCTGCCATCGTCATCAGGTAACTGGACAACAATGTTAAAGCAGCATGAAGTAAGAAAACCCTGAAAAACAGGATTCATTTATTTTATCCATAATTTATTTATTTATTTTATTACGGAACATTTATTAATTTGACAGGCCTTTTGGTCTAGAGGTTAGTGAATCTGACTGATACACCGGTCGTGGGTTCGATTCCCGCCAACGTAAAACTTTTCTGTGATGAGCAGAAATGTTTGTTCTGTGTGTTTGGGTGTATCTATATATGTATTAAAAATATATGTGTATGTTTATCAGTTGCCTGATCACCATAGCACAAGCTAACGCTTAGTTTGGGGTCAGATGGCCGTGTGTGAGTTGTCCAAAGATAAACAAAACAAAATGTACATTGATGAAATTTTTACCTACTAAATTTGTAACTTAATCCTAATTTAGTCATAGAATTTAAGGAACATCCGTGTATTTGTCTAAATTAATGTTTTTAAAAGAACAATTATTTATTCACAACCGCCTAGTCTATAATTATGCAATAATTATCCTAGATTACGAAAAACCGTAAGATTAAAAATTAATTAAATTTATTTAAATTGATATTATCAGAGGAAGATGTTTATTAAAAGTTCCATTATTTAAAATGGTTTTGCCATTCATAATTTTCGTTAAAATTTCATGTTAACAGTACATCCGGATATAACTATATGTAATATGTA
The DNA here is from genome assembly GCA_018249125.1 of Asbolis capucinus. Classification (NCBI taxonomy): domain Eukaryota; kingdom Metazoa; phylum Arthropoda; class Insecta; order Lepidoptera; family Hesperiidae; genus Asbolis; species Asbolis capucinus. The sequence goes on from DWJZ01010288.1 coordinate 4,600, forward strand.
TAGGATATTTAAGTTATTGGATTAAAAACAAGGTTTATTAAAACATAAAAACACAAGTTTCAATTATAGACCCTAATACAAAGAAATACACATAATTTCATTGCCGTATTGTGCACCGTTAAAGAGTTATCTTCTCTGGAGCCAATCCTGGCACAGCAGATCATTTTTATCATAAAAATGCATTGTTATCGAAACTGACGCAGTACCCAAAATTTCAGCTCCGTAGTGTAAGAGGAAGTGGGTCTAATTAAGCTTGCAAGATTTGACCCGAACATTTAACAATCAAATATACTAACATACTAATATATAAACATACACTGCAAGTTAAATAAAAGCTTCTAAAAACGTAGGAATTACCACATATCACAGTACTGTATGGTACCGGGTACGTTTTTCATGTGCGTGGTTACTATCGAAGATTTTTTTTTGGTGAATAGCTTTTTGAATGACACGCCTAAATTTTTCTCTTACAAAAACCTCTTAGAGCCTTTTTACGACATGGGTTCAATCCTCACCCAGGATAAACGTTTCTGTGATGACCAGGAATGACCAGGCTGTAATAAAAATATCTATATGTATTCAATATTACTAGTATACATGTACGTACATATGTTTCTCAGAAATCTGATCCGCGTAGTACAAGCAAAAATTCTTAAGTTTCAAAATCAAAAAACCAAAAGTTCATATGAAGTTGTTGACAAACATTCTTCGAAAATCAAACTACGCCACCGCTATAATAAAGTCCTACGGTACCGATCTTGGAAGATGGAGCGGCAACCAACTCCCAAAGAGTCTATTCCCCACACACTTACAAATATCATTTTCGATTTATGGCTGTAATAATACAAACACACGCCCAAACATTTTAATCTTTGAAAGAATCACCCAGTTTCGTTATAACCTTTATCAATGGTCAACTGTTTGTTCATTGGGATCAGAGAGTGTGAGTGGTCGTGGGATATTTATTTATTTCTTCACGGTGTCCAGGTGGCTTGGTACAAAATGGGCGATGTCGTTGTCGTTCCTGGCATACATGCCGTACATCGCGGCCCAGCTGTACCCGCGGTTCTACACTATGATCCCCGCTGGACTCATCGTGGGGCTCGGTGGAGGCCCGCTCTGGTGCTCCAAGTGTACCTATATATCGGCGGTGAGTTTTCAAATGTTCATAGACCGATGGTTTGTTTTGATTGTAAGCGGTTGGAGAAGTTAAGCAACAGAAGGTGCGATCGTTTGGAGGAGGAGTGGCTGGTGGTAAGATTCCTAAGCGCTTCCGTGCTTCGAAGGGCACGTTGTATAGCAATCGTTAAACCATGTCGGAGGCTTTCGGGCAAGGAACAACTTCCAGTACTTGGGTTGGCCACTAACTCCTCTACCGCTCCCCATTGGAGCAGCGTGCTGGTGCCTCTAGACCTCCTCAGTTTAAGGCGAGACCCGTTCACAGTACTGGGCCATGAATGGGTTCAAGCCGTATTATAATGGTCATGCAACGCGTAAGTGACACCTCAGTCTGGTGTTGCTATAATATGCTTTGTCCACTTACGACAGTGAAAAGAGCGGACCCCGCAGATATGAATAATTTTGGAGTATTTTTTTGATTCCAGGTTTCAGAAGCCCAAAGCAAGATATCTAATATCAAAGCTGAAGCGTTACTGGTGCGATTTTTCGGCCTCTTCTTCATGGTATTTCAGTTCAATCAAGTTTGGGGAAACTTAATTTCGTCATTGGGTAAGTTTAAGGATGTTGCTGTGTTTAAATGTGATATCGTGAGTGAATATAAAATAGTAAAAGTTTAGTAATTTATTACTAGAATTACTACGCACGTCCTACTAATATTATTTAACTGTTTCTAACTAGACAATGATGTGTTGTGCATCGATATCCTTTTGGTGTTATTACATGATTTCGTCATCGCTACGACATAGCTTGCATTTTTAAATTAGACGGGAGTAATATTAAAATAATTATTTTAGGTACTACCGCACAGGTAGCTACGAATGTGATTGGTTGTGGAAGGATGGTCGAATGGATGGATGGAGGTTTGTTCTTCTTTTATGGATTTGAATCAAATTTTGGCACAGGTACAGATTATACAGGTACAGGTTAGGTACATTTACGGAGTTATGTGCGTTTTAAGCATTTAAATGTCACTTGCTGTGGGCACCTCCTGCCCACATTCTCATTATGTATAAGTAGTATATTATATACTACACACAAACACGTACATATACACTTATATAATGTATTACGTATATTTTATCCACTACATATACATACACACTAATACATTACATACACACGAGCAGACACACACAACACACAGATGGGCCAGATACCGCACAGCGGAATCGAACCCGGTGCGCTCTGGAGTCGTTTCGATCTCCCACGCGCCTCGACGGCCGCCGCCTGACGATCGGTTAGGACGGCGCGCGCGCCGCGAGCCCTCACGCGCTCCCGCTCAGCTTTCGCTCCGTCCCGCGCACGCCCGTGTCGCTCGATCGCTCGACTACACCTTACGCACTAAGCACTAGTGCTTACGCTGTGCCTAGACTGTTTTCCTTGTTTATAATATTAAGACTTATGTTCTCGTTCTATGCCCAGCTATAACGGTGAAGGAAAACATTGTGAGGAAACCTGAATGCCGGGGAGTTTGCAAAACTCAAAGGTGTGTGAAGTTTGGCAATCCGCACTTGGCCAGCGTAGTCGACTATGATCTTAACCTACTTATTCAGAGAAGAGACCCGTGCTCAAAAGTGGGCTATGCTGGGTTGACATGATGACTTCTGTCGTCGTTATAGTGCATGTGTGAGCAGTTCTGTCTTGAGCTGTTCTCTTTCGTCTGTCTTGCTGCTTAGTGCATAGTTTTTTAGTATACAAAGTATGTTTCAGTGCTGACATCTGGCGACAACCTGGCCGCAGTGACAGCAGTGAATGAGACCATGATCCCAGTGCTGTGCGGGGCCAATTTTATACCGAGCGCGGACGCGGCGGAGGCCCTACAGCCGCAGCCGCCAGAGAAGATACAGACGTTGGCGGGTTAGTAGAAAATAGTATGCTGTATAAGAACATGATGGTGACATATGAATATTATGGGTTTATTATTTTAGTTTCACACGGCCCAGAGCTAGTGATCACATATACCCACATAACTACAGTGCATGAAAATACTTTCTAGGGGCAAATATTTTATATGTCACACAAATATGTGAGCGAGCAACTTTTAGTACTGAGTTATTTTTATACCTTTGTAATTGTTTTTTTTATGTGTCTTAAAATAATGTTTTACAGGTATATATTTGGCGTGTATGGCTGGAGCCGCACTGATTGTTGCTGTGGGCGTGGATTCTATGAAGAGGTAGGTTTGAAAACTGCGCCTGATTGAAACTTACACGCCAACTCACGCCCGTATAAAACAGCTATACATATTCTACAGGAGCCTTTTTTTAAGATGACTAATCTTCTTCTGTAATGATTAGTGTAGTGACACCTGATAACTACGATATTGACGTAATTTTTTGGGATAATAAAAGTATATCCTTAATACTTAAGAAAAAATAATATACCAGAGAATGAATTTTACTTATATCTGCTATATACATATTTATGTCTGGTAATGGAACAACACGGTTTTGGAAGAACAGAAATAATAAAAATCGCATGCGCGCTATGCCTATTTCGGCTACTTGTTTTTGTTATTTCGTGATTATTACGGATGGATCAAGGCAAATGTGGACAACCGTCAAAAAGGAGGTTCAGTGACACCCTTGAATATTAATTCCCTTAAAATTGTGGCGTTTCAGATATGACTCGGGCAGCTCTGGCTCCGGGACTGGCCTGTCAGGGCTAGCGCTGTTCGCGGTCACCCTGAAGCTGCTGATGGAGCCCAAACAGCTGATGCTCATCGCGGTCAACGTCTTCATCGGATGGCAGCAGGCATTCTTCGGTGCTGACTTCACTGCCGTATGTATCTTTTTACTGTTACATGGATCATTTAAAGGATGCTTTAGGTCTAGTGTCCGTTTTTACAGTTATTTACACGAAGACGAATATACTCGTTAGTTAATTAATTGAGAGCGGGCTGAAAAAGGTCGATGAAGTTGAAAGCGTAAAAATATTTCGAGTGCTTCCGAGCCTCGAAAGGCACGTCCAGCATCGTTCCCTGTTATTATTGTTTGATGTATACTAGCATAGCTGGTATCGATGGCTCGATGAATACGCTTCGAAGTCCGGAAGCCTCTTAAAGAGATGACAAAGGGTTGCGTTCATTGTATGGACGTAACGTAACCATAATACGTTTTAAACGTAACGCAAAGATTATCAGTTGAAGTAATTGGTGCAATATTTTCGCGTATCTACAATAACATAAAATAGAAAATAAGTAAAATTGTAATAACATAATGATACAATAGCAATCGTCGTTATTTCAACTTGTTGCTATGTATTTCTTCTAGGCGTTCGTATCGTGCGCCATAGGGACGGGCACTGTGGGGTTCGTGATGATGACGTATGGAGTCGCTGATGCTCTCGGCTGCATCGTCACTGGATATTTGGCTAAGGTAATAAGGTTTCATAAACAGGCCGGTTGGTCTAGTGGTTAGTGAACCTGAATACTATACCGGAGGTCGTGGGTTCGATTCCCACCCAGGTCAAACTTTTCTGTGATGAGCAGGAACGTTTGTTCTGTGTCTGGGTATGAAATATACATATCGATTTATATATGTATTTAAATATGTATGTATGTTTATCAGTTGTCTGATCACCGTAGTACAAGCTTACGCTTAGTTTCGGGTCAGATGGCCGTGTGTGAGTTGTCCAAAGATATTTATTATTATTTATTTATTTCATAAGTCAATAATCACTTGCTTCGCTGAAGAAAAACATCGTAAGGAAAACCTGCGCTCGTGAGAGTTCTCTATAATGCTCTCGAATGTGCGTGAAGTCTAACGTACTCGGCCAGCATAGAAGACAACATACTTCACATAGTAAGTAGAGAACCACACCCAACAGTGGGACATTTATGGGCTGTAATGAATGAATGAGTGTTGCATTCGTCTTGTGTCGGTCCTAAATACCGATGAAATGTAAAAAATCTATGCGAGTTAATCAAAATATCGGCGTGACATTGTTATATAATAAACTGCGAGATTTCGCAACAAAAACCTGAACTATGTATATTAGGCGGTTGACTATCGTCGGCCTTACTAATTTTAAAAACGTGAAAGCAAGTCTATTTTTGTGTTTGTCTGTCTATCCTTTCCTGTTACCTTTATGCTTAAAATACTAAACCCACTTTGATGAAACTGGGTACAGAGGTAGACTTAAAACTGAGGGAAAGGAAGCGGGAACGGCGTGAATGTACCAAGTGGTACGGCATCAATAATTATACAAAATTAAAATATAAAAAGCTATAATTTTCCCTCGCATTGCTTCGAAACACTGCAACAGACACAGTATGGAAGTTTTCATTAGACCTCTAACGTTTATGAAAATATTTTATAGCTTATCTTCATCAGGAATAATGTACAATTCTATTGTTAAAAGATTTATTCAAATTGGTCCAGTACTTTCGAAGCCTATTTTGCTCAAACATACAAACAAATCATTC
>DWJZ01010289.1:0-10204 GCA_018249125.1 Asbolis capucinus
TTGACATTAGCGACGTTCAAATTGCGAAGTCAAAACAAATAAGTTATTGTAAATTGTACAAATATTTCTACTGTTTCAATTGTGGTGAAATAACTATTTTTCTTTATTCTATTCTTTACATAAATAATTCTAAATTTCTACTGACACTTATTCATATTTTACTTATTTTGATTGTGCCAATGACGTGCTTAAGAATTGTTTGGTTGAACAAGCTTGGTTTAAAAAAATAGTAATTTTCGTTACCATTAAAAAAAAGAAGTATTAACCATAGATAATAATAACTTTATTGTATAAGGAACCTTATAGATAAATCTCATCCATGTTATTATTAATATAATGTAGTAAACTATTTTAAGTACATTGCGTACAAATTAATAATATAAAAATATTAAGCATAATTATATGTTTTTACAATGTTATATTTATGTTTAACTACATACATACAGATTTTGTAATTTGTGATGCTGGCCGAACATTTAAAGATTTCGTATCGAAATGTTATTTGTTAAATTTTATAAATTTTAGGAGTCAGTTTTTTAAAAGAAAAATACAGTAAGTAAGTAAAAGTGACTAAAAAGTAAGGGAAATATTCTAAATTAGAATTTCAAATAAAAAAAATAATTCCATGAATGTACTAAATCCAATGCACTTATAAAAACAGATTTTTAGCTAAAAAATATACGGTGTAATTAAATACTAACGCTCCTTATATATTATACACTTATATGATTTAATGATATAGCTTTTAAATATTCAATATGTACTTCCAAATTTACTCACACATGTATTTTATAATTATATGTATATAACATAGTACAATTTTAGTTCATTAAACAAAACTATAATTTACTTACTAGTTTATATTACAAACATTATAAAATACATAGATAATTTCGTCGAATTTGTGATAAAAAAACAACAAAATCTATTTTAGCATTCTAGCAGAATAAATTTAAATTCATTTTAATGTTTCCAGAAGTAGTGAACGTCGAACTACAGATACAAAATATAATTAGATCACATACAAATTAATGTGGAACAGATTAAAAAAATATGCGTACAATATGAGGTATATCATACAGAATATAAAATCTTAAATGATCGAATGAAATCAATATAACAATTGAATAATTGAACATAATAAGGTTTAAATGAAAATTGTGTATGCAATCTTCTGACTTCCATTAAGTGAGCTCGAAGGTCCTATGATAAAATAAAATATTTTGACTTTGACATAGCAAGAGACGTTTGCTTCGTTTTGCAGAACGGTATAGGTTTTATGAGACACTATGAGGCCCCTCATACTCGTACTCTTTTCCGCTACCTACGGGTATATAAATTCCCAAAAAACTTATGAGAGTTCTAAAAATGAGACCGTGGGCGCACCATGGACGGGGGCAGGAAACGGCCTAGTTTACGCGTAGTTATTTCAATATATATGTATATTTTACACACTTATTAACTTTCCATAAAATATATATTTTAAAAAGAAAGTATATATTTGACATATACTCTTCCTCGTATATTTTACATAGTATTACATATATTAAATTTAGACAAATCTTCCTTGTCCAATCTCCTTGGCTCTCTGGCCATCCTTGGTTCAGAAGCTAGTTACGCCTATGAGCGAGACCGTAGTCTTCTGAGTGTCGACAAGAGTATGTTTTTAATATCATGTCTTTGTAAACAACATCCAAATGCTGTTGAAAATTTATTACATCTTCGATCAACAGTACAACTAGATGTCGGTAAAACATTTGGTTGTAATAAATAGTGTAGATACACTGAGTGTAATTAGGTTTTACGAAGAATGTTTTTTAAACTTTATCTTAGTTCGTTGGTAATTCAACGAGGATGTATAAGTGTATGTACATGTGGACAGTATTTTGTATTAAATTTCTATAGGAGGCGACATCTAGCATATTCTTGATCGAAAGATTTGACAGACGTATTTACTAAGCTCTCCGTCACCATGACATCGTGACTGAGCGAGTGAAATAGGCGCGGCCTGGACAGTCCAAGACGATGGCTTATGGCTGTATTTGAGCACTTCCTGTACCTAAAGAGCAATAAAACCTTGTCTTTGTCTCATTAGTTAAATGTAGTCAATAGATTCAATTTATATGACCTCTTCTCAAATAGCCACGAAAAAAGAACTACATTTCTTTCTTATCTTACAATAGACAAATAAAAACCTTTTTTTTTTATAATAAAGATATAATCGTTTTAAGCATAGAAGAAGAATTGTTGCAGTAATCAGGCCACAGACAAACGAAATACTTCATAATATATCGAACATGACATAAATCTAATCCTCGTACTGGCCACTTCGTTTTCAATACCGAAAAAACTTGTTTCACAACAAAAAACGCGCGTTCTGTGCAATTTTTCGCTTTAATTCCCGCTGATAAGGATTCCGTAACTCGTATAACAAGCATATTAAATATTACAAGGCATTGTCGAACAAATTGAGTAATACCAAACACCGCTATACTTTCGTTTTCGTTCGTTCTAATCTGCTCTCAAGGTCTTTAGAATGTGTTTATTATTATCTTACAAAGTATTAGCTGGCTGGATTTATCGTTATAATAATATCAGCATTTGCAAATTTTTCTTAACCGTTACACAAATTTTAAAAAATCCGGCTATATTTTAAATATCAATTAAATAGCGAGTAATAAACTTTTATTAGTTACGGTTCGAATTTTAAAACACGATTTGTTTTTATAGTACACTGTAATTTCACTTTTTAATGATAAAATTTAAATAAAGATCTATTTTCCCTCTAATGCCAATAACAATAGATAACGAGTAATATAATGTTCTTTATGGATAGAATTTTAAAATGCGAATTGTTTTGTTGGTAAGTACACCACTTTATTAGTACTTAACTAATAAACATGGCATAAAATTAATAAAAACTGTTTTTCCACTAAAATAATAACATAAATACAATTATTGTGTAAGGTTACAATTCTGAGAGTTCTTTTTTAAGTAACTACCATATTTTTAATTTATTCTACGTGGTGTAATTTTTCAATCAACATGCCAGAATCAACGAGTTTCACTCCGTAATGGATATATGTCACAATTTTCAAATGTTTGACTACGATTCTAAAATCATTTTTCAAAATTGGGCGCATTAGACAAAAATTAAAACTCAATTTTAAGAAGCGCGAGTAGTTCATAAAACACCGACACCCTAAAGTTAGGTATTTAACATTTTCGTTTTTTTCTATTATCTGTAGTATATATTTTTTTTCCTATTTTACTCTTGTTATGTTAAAAAAGTATAGAATGCGTACACGACAAGACTACACGTTAACTTTTTTTTAACTAGAATAAGTCAATGCTTGACACCGATCCCACCTGTTGGTAGGTGACGATGAGGTCTAAGATTCGAGTTAAGGTTTTTGCTTTTCGAATTTTATACAGTCAACTAATAGTAATTTAACAATTACGTTATCGCACATCATGATGTTATGTTGTCTGTGGGAGTGTGACGTGTGAACATCTGTGAAACGAATCATTCAATTCTTGCTTCATGAACTAGCTATGCGATTTTACGTTGCACTTATGTTTAATAAATAAAAGTTATTTTTTCTGTGATCTTTTTCGTTTTAATGCATGACCATTAGCAAACAGCCAAATTATTAGAGATGTAAGCTGTGTAGGAAATGTTTTTAAATTTTATGAGAATTTACTATACGTTTATGTTACAATTAACGATCTGGAGTATCTTCTATATCTGATTGGAGTACTTTGAAATCATTTTCAACCATGTCTATGAAAGTACCTACTTATTTATTTAAAAGAAATATGGAATTCTGTGACTTTACACGGAAGTAAACTTTTAGACTAATAAAGGAAATATTCGTATTTTTGTTTGTAGCAAATAAACACAAACTACTGCAAAATTCAAAATTATTTCATCATTTAAATTGTACGTTATTCCTGAGTAACAGGCTATATTTACGGCGAGGGAGTAGACATAGAAGTGAGAGAGCGACGTGCACTACCCTGAAATAGGTACTTGGGTGTCTTAAACGCGCGGTCGGCTCCCTACGCAGTAAAATATTAATTTTCATCCGTTAGAAACCTGGTCGAGTCACTTTTATGTAACGTACTTGGTTAATCCCGTTTCTTTATAAAACCTAATAATTACTTAGCCACAATAATAACCAAATTAAACTTAACAATAATAAGTAATTAATCATTAACCATGTTGAACCATCCTAATTTTTTTTCTAATTAGCCATTATGTTTAACAAGATATTTCTTGTTACTAATTGTGTAGTTAATATTGGTTTTTAATGGGGCATCTCGATTATAATTGCTTAATTTCATTGCAATATTAAATTTTTATTCATACGCATATAAGTACTATCGAAACTTATTTTTCTGTGTAATAATTTTACACTACCTTTTTTTACTACTGTAACTGTTTCTGGCAAAGCATTACAGTAACCGACATAATATCACATACCTCGCGTGATGTGACAACAGGATTTTGAGTTAGAGAAAAGTTACGAGAGGTTAAGTATAATATGTCAAATTGCGCGTTTTCAATTTATAGGTTTGGCTGTACGTACATACGCTTTTGCCATAATTAAAAAAAATAGACTTAAATTTTTGCCGCCCTTTCATCAACAATGAACAAAAATTTACGTATCTGTAAGACATTAGAAAACATCAAACAGAAATCTTTTTAATTTATATGAGATATCACAAAAAAACCTGCTTTGCCCTACAATATACAGCCTTAATTTTAAGCCTACTCAACTTTTTCATACGATATTCACCAGCTTTAACTGAGCAAAGTGCATTTAACAATATATCAATTGACAAGGAACCTAGCAACATGTTTAACATGATTATAGAAACGAACTGGAATGATACCGATATTGTTATGCTGCGTAATTTCCTTTCATTAATATTATGTATTAGTATAAATGTAATCATATATTCTCGATGTCTGTTAGCTTCATCACATTCTAAATTGCATAGTTTGTCAGTTAAATTCTAAGCAGATCAGGCTTTTGTTCACTACATTATCTGTAGTGAGATACATAAACTTTTTTTTCTTATTAAAAACATTGGCGTGCTTACGCACAGTCAAGACATAACTCATAATATTTTCAATTTAAAATATTATTCCAGGAAGTTTTTTCAGGTATAGTTTTTTTTAAATTCCGAGTTTACTGGCCTGTGCTATTTATGTAGAAGGGACATATAGACAACTAAAACTTTTTGAACATGCTCTTCAAAGCGCGGAAATGCTCGAAATATTAGCTAGACACCTTTCTTGCTGGATCAATAATTGTTTATATAGGTTCTTAACATAGGCAGTATAATATAGTATGATTCTAAAAATGTATATTTTAATATAAGTAATATTTCCTTATTCATAACAGCAAACTATTAACCTAATTATCATTAAAAACTTGAAATTTACAATAAAGCATACACATTATTGGCATTATACTAATATATTATCACATTTTTGTTTTACATAAATACAAACTGTATTTTTCAAATATCCAAAACAATTTTCTATTTACAAAATTATTCCAATTTCAAAATTATAATTTTGGATATTTTTCGACTGTTTTTGATCTGTTTATCTTTGTGATCCTAAATTATAATCTACAGACAATTAGCTGTACGTACTAAAAAAAAATATTTTACAAGAATAAAAATCTCATACTAACGCCTATAAAATCCGTCGAAAGCGCCCTACATCAAATTACCTCAACAATGAACACACCTAATTACGAACAATGCGCGTGCGCAGGTCGTCACGCCTTGCTGTACCGGAAGCCGCCACCGGACGTCGAGATTGTGGCCCGAGCCCCTGATTCCTTCCGGTGACTCCGATGGCTGGGAGACCCAAGACGGAGGAGCGAGCGGTTAGCGGCGCGGCAAGCGGAAGACTTGGGACATAACTCTTAGTGTACTTGGTATCCTGTAGTTTTTAAGAAAAAGTGTCTTAGACTAACGTTTAAGATCTCAGTTTCATTGGTATCCTACATGTTTTTAAAAGAGCTCTGGTAAACTAGAATTTTTTACTTCATTACGGCATGGCCTTAATTTCGTGATCGCATCTTGATTTTATTTTTTCTTATCTGTGATAGAGATTTCTGAAAGAAGGTATTTAAAGTATAGGTAAGTTAGTCTTCAAAATTTAGTTAATTAAGATACCGCCACGCGTTCTTAAGTACACGTATTACTCTCCAATCGTAATCTCTTATCACTTGTCCCACTATTACACCGCTATCTCTTGTCATTTGCCCTACAAATAAGGTCGTCGCACCCTGATCTTTAGTATGAAACGATTGGTGATCTTTTTTTATTGAGCTCGTCATGTTTGTCGCGCACCCGTTGCCCGTGACTCATTGCCATATCGCACTGCTTTATAACGAGATCATATCTTCATTTGGACAAGTGGTACCATTTCCTTGTCTGCAACGCGTCGGTGACATTGGTTCTGTTTATTGAATAGGGTTAATTTGTAATTATGTTTTTGTGTGGTGCAAATAAAAATAACTAAAAATTAAAATGGTGGAATAGATGTCACGATAACAGCTAGGATTTATCTCCATACTTTCTGCTTACTAAACTACTAAATTACCTGTTCATATATGAGTGTTTAACATTAAAAGATTCACGAGCAATCGAGATTCGAATCCGACTATATCAGGAGGCAGCCGTTTGCAACAATTAGATATATTTTTCCTTTCAATAGAATACCAAGATATTTGTATCTCTTCACATGTAACTAAATATTTCTCGTCAGTGCTCTGTGTAAGATAAATGGAAGATTTTTAAATTAACGCGAAAGTCTGATACAGATCTTATACGATCTATTTTAGGCTCTAACGGCCCTCTGGTATGGTGGAGGTCAAGAACATAACTGTAATGCGGCTTGGTGGGTTTATCCAGTACTGAAAAATATTTAAAAATTAATTCATTTTGTATACATACATTATTCATTTTGTATACAAACATATTATGATACAGTTTGTACAATCCTCAACTATTTCCTATGAAATTTATTCCGTTTGCCCCATAAGTAATAAATGGTTATAACCGAGTGGTAAATGGAAGTCCTGGGTTCGGAGCACGACACTAATTTTCAAAGTTATGTACGTACCAGAAGTGATGAAGTGACTTCACATGCGTTGTTACGGTGAAGGAACATATCGTGTCGAAACTTGCACTCCTGAGTTCTTCATAAAGTTCTCGTGGTCTGTATATTTACATTGTTTGTTCCAGAACGTAGTAGTGGTACAATTATGCGATGCAAAGATGATAATGCGACAGGCCGGTTGGTCTAATGGTTAGTGAACGTGACTACTGCACCGGAGGTCGTGGGTTCGATTCCCACCCAGGTCTAACTATTCTGTGATGAGCAGGAATGTTTGTCCTGTGTGTCTGGGTGTATAATAGAAATATCTATTTAAGTATGTTTTTAATACATATATATGTAAATATGTTTATCAGTTGTATGAGCACCATAGCACAAGTTAACGCTTAGCTTGGGGTCAGATGGCCGTGTGTGAGTTGTCCAAAGATATTTAAATATTTATTTAAAATAACAGTCATCCAAGCAATCCTCACAATTTCTACAAATTTTACAATATGATATGTTTTCAAATTTTACAATATTTATTTATTTATTTTACAATATTTTACAATATGATATGTTCAATTAACAATACTCCTTCTTGTTCCAGTCGTAGAACACTCCCGTCCTCGTGTGTGCTCGCTGCCGGAGAAGCCGTACAACCCTCGGGTATCAGACGACCTGTACCGTCTTCGAACATTCTCGATCACCACCAAGGGCGGAGTGGTCAACTGTGGAGACTCCATCTGCAACAGACGAAGCCGATCTAACACCTCCGTCAATTCTACTAATAGCAGGTATTACTATGCATTTGTGTGGCGCGTTGTTTGAGGCATTTTCATGGTGATTTCGATGTGTTGGCTAATTTTAAGATTCAAGCGATCTTAAGAATCAATTTATCTATACTAAATACAAGCTTTTATTTACCTTGCAGTGTGTTTCTATATTAGTATATTTCTTTGTTATGAATCAAAACTTCAAAGCTTAATTAGACCCACTTTTTTTGCACTACAGAGCTGAAATTTTGCATAAGCCTTTCGTCCTGATGACCTGATGATTAAGACCTGTTGCAACGTTCAGGTTTGGTTCCAGACAAGGGTACTCCTCAGTTCCTCGACGATTTCGAATATCCATTGTAATTCATGGAATCGATAACTACTCGTCCGATATCGTTTAGTCCGAAATGGCACTACATGATGAGCTCCAGCTTTTGATTAAAAAAAAGAATCATCAAAATTTTTATATTCGTAAAAAGTTATAAAGTAACAAATATAAAGGAAAAATAATCTTTTCGTCAGTATCTTGCTCTCTTTCGCACTCTCTTCTCTCTCTGGGTGTATATGTTATCTGTGAGTATGTTGTTCATATTTCCCTTTCAAGAGTCCATATTTTTACTGAACAAATAACTTCAAATACTTTAATATTAGAAAATGATTTCTTTATTGAACCTATTTAATAACTAATGCTCCTAAAAGCATTTCCAAATACTGTTAGTCCTACTCACCTGTCAATATGACTGATAAATCAGTTCTCCGAACAATTAGAAATTATTCAGAATCGCCAAAAGTTCGATCACTTAGTCTCTAAACTCGCAAATGGTATCAAAATAAACGAGTAATTTTTGACTGCTACTATTAAAGTATGAAGATATTTTATTAGTGTCTATAAAGTTTTAGGACGAACTTTATGGACATCCTCTGGTCTTTTTATTACGTATAAATGATAACTGTCTGTGTTTTGATTTAAGGAGTTAAGGTGAGAATGTCGGTCGAAGTGTCGATTGTTACTGCTCAGCTGACTTATGAAACAGCGGGCGCAGTTGCAGTATAGTGAAGGACGCACCAGGTCTCCTTGGTCGCGAGGAGCGACCCGTGCTCAACAATGGGCTATTAATTTGTTGAAGCAAGGGAGCGGAAATATAGGAAACGGCCAATTGTCAACCGTTAGTCAATTATTTTATAGGAACTTTCACACACATGGAACGATCCATGTTTGTGGGATCTTTCGTATATCGGAGGACACATTTGTTATTCCCTTGAGATGTGAAATTGACTTTCTTGAGTTAATCATTTCATGGGAACTTTCGTGACTTTGGTCATTTTATTGGAGGACTTTCTTGCTCTCTGTAGCCTTGTAGTTCTTGTATCATTGTTTTAAGTTCTTCAAATATAAAAGCTAAATCATCAAAGCGTAAATTATTTATACATTTTCGTCTATTTTTCTTTATGAATTTATTTTCTCACCCTCATTTTTAAAAAGTGATTCTAACAAAGTTGTGAAGATTAACGGAGAGAGCAGATCGCCTTGCCCGACGCCATTTTGTACCGGGAATTCTTTACTTTAATTTTCTATTCAAACCTTGCCATTCTCTAATATACGTTGTGCATTATTTAATGTAAATTTTTTGACTCCAATAATTATGTGTATCTTCAACAATTTATATGCATATTTGAGAATGGTTAACTATTATTTTATTAAATCTATAACTGGTTTAATAAAAATAAGGTTAGGTAAATTTTTTCTCGTACTCAAAAAAATATATATAAAATGGTAGAATTAAAAGAATTTATATTTTTATATACAAGAATTTGTCGTAATATAATATAAACTAACTTTAATTGTAAAGCAAAGGTTCCTATGGAAAATTCGAAATGCTAAATTCTATAACATTTTCTATCGTTCATAATTTCTTGGAATCAATCATTCACCAGTTCATTCCTTTGTAGACTTCAATAAAATGGAGAATATAAATTAACATCGGCTGGGTTTTATAGCTCTTGTGGGTAAGAAATTATAATATTTTAACTCTTATTGCATTTTCCGTTTCAATTTCTGCCCATAAATTTGATTTATAAGAGGGAGGTTTTATCGTTTATAGAAAATAAGTGAGGTAACACTCGTTTTATGTTATCTATACCTAAACTAAGAAGTTATAGAAACCGGTTTTAAGAAGTCTGTAGATTAAGGATGTGAATTAATAAATAAATAAATATCTTTGGAAAACTCACACACGGCCATCTGACCCCAAACTAAGCGTTAGCTTGTGCAATGGTGATCAGATAACTGATAAACATACAT
>DWJZ01010290.1:0-10202 GCA_018249125.1 Asbolis capucinus
CGCACTTCTGACTTTTCGGAGTTATGTCCGTTTTAAGCATTTAAATGTCACTCGCTATAACGGTGAAGGAAAACATCGTGACGAAACCTGCATGCCCGGGGACTTTGCAAAACTCAGAGGTGTGTGAAGTCTGCCAAACCGCACTTGGCCAGCGTGGTGGACTAAGGCCTTAACCTTCTCATTCAGAGAAGAGACCCGTGCTCAATAGTGATAGGTTGAGATGATGATGATATATTTGATATAAAATGGGATTCTTTAAATTGATGTCGTTTTTATGAACCTACATATGTTACATAAATAAAACAAACTCTTCTTGTTAGCTCTACCATAATACAACAGTAGAAACTGCTTTTATTTCTCAATCCAAGATCATCACTCACAAATGCATATATTTTTTATAAAATATCGTCCACGCACAAAAATACAACAGCTGCAATCCTACTAATATTATAAACACAGAAGTTTGTGATGCATACATATTTTAATCTGTCCGACATAAACTACTAAACAGATCTAAATTATTTTTGGCACAGAAATTGTCCGGAATAACATACAGATAATTTTGCTAAAACGGAATATAGTTTGTTTTAAGGTAAGGCTAGATTACAAATATAACAATTATTACAATGTAAGAATACGAGTAGAATACAACCCATACATACATATGTATGCCAGTAGAGCGTGTTTTACTATTCTGTGGCTCACTAGCAAATCTGTGCCTCAAAAGAAGATAAAGCAGATGAACACGTACTGATTCGACGCACCGCGTATTCGCGGATCTCGACAGGATGTGTTTATTTTCGAGATTAAATCTTTTATGTTTAACGATTATTTCCGGGCAGAGATCATAGAATACGGCACCGGCCAGCTACGCCCTGGCCCGCTGCTCTATCACGTCCGTTTAATATTATAAGCTATTAGGCGCCTCGCCGACCCTCTATTACTGTGTCCATATCATAATACGGAATTGTCTGTTGAGCGCTTAGATTTTATACTTTTTACTCTCGCCGTGTATAAAACAAAAAGGCGGGACCGTCGGCGCCGGGCATTGTTCTCCGCGACCATTCGTCGCACTTCATGCTATTCACATTCAAATTAAATGGCTTGTGTACAAAATTAATTTGTCTTTTGTCTTAGCTCGCCCGGTCCCAACTGACATGTCGCGCCGCAGCGGGGCGCCCGATCGCCTGCACTACATTCTGTCTGTCCGTTCCTGCCTATTCCGTATAATAATTTTAGGGTCCATACAATAATTATACTGTAGCGAATAAATAATCACGACTTGACCAAGTTTCAGAGACTATGTACTACACAACGGCAATTAGACCTATAAATTGCTGTTTGTTACGACTGGAGTTGCGCGAATTGCACTTGTACCAATTAATATAAATAATCTAACAATTTCTTTTGGACAGAATGACTTAAGTAACTTCATTACTTAGATGAAGAAAAAAGTGATAGATCTACTACTTGAAACATCCCCAAGGGATAAAAGGATACCAAATCAATAACTACACGTAACAGAAGAACAAGAAGACACGGAAAATGATTAAAAGATTGACCGAAAGAAGAAGAGATCAATGTCTGTTAGAAAGAAAACAAAAAACTTGTACAGGCACATTGTTCAAGAATTTGATTAAGTTTTCAAACCTATCTACGTTATTGCATCGGTATACAACAATAAACAACAAGTAAGAACTTTTTATCGTGGTAAGACAAGCGTGACGAACGCACGTGCCGCCCCAAAACCAAGTCTTTAGTTTCGTGTAATTAAAAACTCAAATATCGACAAGTAACAAATCACCGCTTGTCTCTCGCTATGAATCACCGTGAACGTCAATTAAGCTATTATTAAGAGAATAAAAATTAATAAAACTCATAATATTTTCTTACGTTCTTAGAAATTAATGCGATAGTGAATCATGGCCACACCCCTGACGACTCACTTGAGATTTTAATCTCGATATCTCACCATGATGTTCGCAAAACGAGCATGGCTGCATGACTGTGAACATTCGCACACAACGAAGGCGAGGCTCGCATAACACTAAACAATGTTTATGACAACAACATGCAGTGATCCTACGATCTACCGAAGTGTTGCTCGGAGCTTAATTAATATTCAGTGACTAGGCAAAATATTGCTGACCGCTAATTTTAATCAATTGTTCTATTCAGAGTATTATTTAGACGTGTTAAAATCAATTCTCTTATAGTTTACATCTTTAGTGTTTTATCTGTATCGACGCGTAAAAAATAACGGTAGATAAGATTAAAAATTACGTTGAATTGTATTGAATAACGGTAGAATATAGGTATTTCATAAAGCAATATATTTTTTGGAAAAATCATAAGACGATAGATCTGTTCTTTGTGAATACAACCTAAAATTGACACCATTGCTTAATGAAAAACGGGGGTATTTTAATATAATTATTTCCTGAAATATTTACGAGCAAATTGACCTCAGCGTATTGTACCAAATGTATTCTTATTAATCGTTAATTAAATAAGAACCCAATTATAAATTAAAGATTTCGTCCATCCAGACAGGTCCGTCCACTAATGCTCCTATAACCGCCAAAGCTGATAGATATCTAAGCGTGAGTGAGCGACGAATTCGCGGGCAATTAAATTTTGACGCATGCGCGGTGACCGGCGCATGCGCCGCCGCCTGAACATCCGATATCATCGGCCCGTGTTAATTGTGAGTCGATGACAGCTCCAATACCGGATTAATATTCCTAACACGACCAGTGTCGTAATGTACGCTGGATATTTAATTAACTACAACACTTTAACTGCCTATTTTTGATAATTTATCGTTATTAGTAGCTTTTTTTATTAATATGGCGTTTTCATCGTCGTTAAGTAAGTTACAAATTGTCTTGATTCGATCTGATACATTAAAGTTAATACAAAATAAAACACGCCAGGTGCCACTACAACGTAAAAAGGTACATAAACAAAACCCATATACAGACGCGATTGTCCTGTTGGTGAGAAGTAGTGAGTCCGTAAGGACATTTCTCAGAATGTCGAGGTAGACACTAAAAGACTCGCATCGACTTTACCTGGCCATCGAACGGCACTTGAAACCTGTCTCGATCAATCCACCTCTTGTTGCTCGTGTTATATAAAAACGTCTCTTAAAATACCAACCGAATGAGTCTGCTGACACTTGTCATTCCGGTCCTCAATCCTTTATATTTGTCTTTGAAATGTGATGACAGTGGTACAAATTACGACTACAAATCTGTGCGTCGTTCATAACGCGCTATCTGGCCCAGGTGATGGATGCGCACTCGACGCTTCCTCGCCTCGATTCATTGCCTTGTAATTAATAAGAGCGGCCCGGACTATGGGAATCACTGTCACCCGATGTCTCTTTCCACTTCGTGAAGTAATACAGAATACTGTCCTGTCAAAGTCTATGTTCATGGCGAGCATCACGATGGTAATGAAGATCAAAATAACAAGACAGACTCCACAAATCAGCGCTTAAGAAATTGGATTGCTAAAGTCGAAACCTATCGTAGAAAAGTGTTTAATTACATTCACTCATTCATACATTCAAATCCGGTTGATTTGATCTAAGACGCAATGTTGAAAACATTTTATCTGCCAACCAACAAATACGATGAAATCCTTTTAGAATACTCTGTAAAGGTTGCAATGAACTTTCAGAATAATTAGGTACTTTTTATTTAACATTAATTTATCTCATTAATCCATAAGAGTGACATTGTATTGAGTAAAATGAATAAAATACGTCCACTCTTGGGAATACCATTGATCACCCTTAAAATAGCCTTCTACTCGCACAGTCCACAATACACAAGAAACTTGTTACAGTCACGAACGACCCAATAATCTCAAAGACCGAAATGTCCATACAAACAAGAGCTTCCCATGGATGATTTACAATTGTTGCAAGAATGCTTGTGAGCAGCAAACATAATTGTTCGCATAAACCTAAGATAACGAGTGAATCGTAAAACTCTCGTAGTAAATAGGTTCTCGTTGGCGCATAGCGTGGACGCGTGCTATTGTTGTGGGCAATTTACCGCCGCTTCAATGGTGAACTATTTCGTGCAACGGGCATGTCCAATTGCTAACGAGCCGACGCGACGCAAATGAATAACCACCTCATGCATAGACTAAGTGATTCCCATCCAAGTATGCAGTACCTTCATTAAGCTTTGCGTCTTTGTCTTATCGAACTTGTTGTTAACATCGTTTTACCAACAACACATTTAAGGAATAATGACTCTAAAACTATTGTTATCATTACGGATGAGTTAGAATATAATTATCCGATCATTAATAATAATATAAGTACATACTAGAAATAAATAAAGAAACCAAAACACATTATAAACCCAACAGGCACGTTATCGGCAATTGAGTCCTATCTAACCATCCTTAATTTTCAAGAGACCAGAAGAAGGATGAAGTATCGGTATCGTCCTAAGTGTTGTGGACTATAGACATTCATGGATAGTCGTGACCGTGACATGGCTTGTTGCTTGTTGACTAGCTGCCATAAAACAGAAACATTTTCAAGGATTATTAAAATAAATTAAAACATTGAACTTAAAAGATCCTCAACTACGTTCTCTAAATACGCTCACACGGCCACATAACCTCTAAAGACGCGAACAATTCACTACAATACAATGCCTACTTCCGCTGCTGGTATACTTAGTCTCGGTTACAGACGCAGGCTTGAAGGGCAGGAATTAACTGCACTTATCCAACCTAATGGATCGGCGCACGTGTGCTTGTGTGTTTGTGTGCGTGCTGCGTGCGCGCACCGGCCATTGTGTTGCCAGATATCAAACTCTCCTGGACTGACGCTCACTGTACCTTCTTTTATTTAAAATGGCAAATTTATAATTTGTAAATTAGAAGAAAATAAATTGTCTTTCTAGAAATAAACTTCGGTATAATGTGTAGATTTATGTTTCATGTTAGGTTTTATTCAATATATGTAAGAATTCAATATATGTAAGAAATCTTCATTACAAAGTATAAAATATATTAAACATCAGTATTATTCGCATTTCTTTTCGAAAATGCGTTTATTACGTTCTCCTTAATATCGTCAACAGTGTCCTTCTGTACGTTCAAATTCTATACAAGGCACATAGCCCTGCCTGTATTTGTTCATAAATACCAGATTTTGCCAGAAAAAATATCTGTTGAGCTATAATTGTTTCTTACACAAAACAAGAACATAAATCTTAAATAATTATATGCGTTAAAAATTTCAAAACATTTATTAGCACAAGAAATACTCGACAACTCTAAATTAAACAGAATAAAAAAAATACATTGAATTAGTATCAATAATTTGTGAAATGTTGATGTAAATTACAATGTTTTAATACTTTGTCAACAAGTCCATTGGCGATGCCAAAATCAGGCTGGCAAATGACCAAACCGCACGCACTCTCACAAAATACGACGTTCCGATGTCGTCCCACTGATAAACGATCGTATCTCGAGTCTATGGATCCAGTATTATTATTATGATGGACGATTTAGAATCTTTGTGATTTATATAGTGCGAGAATTCACCCGCGCGCTATTTAATAGGCACCGCAGCAAAGACATGATTCAATAAAATGAACAACACTTATAAAATTTATATTGATACTATCTGGTGCTTGCGACTCTGTCCGCGAACTCCGTCTGTTGAATGTTTAGACTCATAAATACATGCAAAACTTATCTTAAGACCTACAAAATAATGGGTAATAGCAAATAGCTTTAGTTTTAGGAAATAAACTATTACACACAAAGGATATTAGAAGTATATACCTTATACCACCCATTATAACAAATTTCCGGAAAATTCGTAATCAAGATAGGTACCACCATCGCTTTGCGGATCAAGGACGATGAAGATGATACAAAATTTAGTTTAATATTACAATGTCACATAACAACAGTTCAAAAACTACAATAATTACAACATTCATACAAAATAAAAATAAAAAATGAAATTATAAGTAAAACCACTCGAGCGCCAACTATCGTAGTAACAAAATTTATGGACACGTGTGTAAGAAGTTTCCCATACGAATGCCCATTCCCATTCGCCCCCGGGCGCGCTCGTCCGTACGAGTGTACGCCCGTCATTGGCTTAACATACGCTTTGTTTAGCCAACAATTATCTTCACCAGCAATCAACGTCTCGGACAACAGATAATCAAAAACTTCATGCCTGTTCAATATATTAGGATTTTTTTAAGTATGTTCTTTATAAAACGTGTTCAATTTCATGGTGTAGTTATTGTTCTTTCTAAAATATTTTTTCTATGTAAATTGGTTTGCAGAAAGTAGCCGAAAGAATGGTTATGTGCTTCATAGCACTTCCGACCATTATCGAAACTTTGCCGGCCTAGAAAGACAGTCGGTACTAGCTCTATGTCCCAAAGCAGTGAAAGCATGAGGAATGTCATGGCATACCAACTGATTAGAATAAGAGATTGAGTAAAACATAACGAAACTCTTGCCATTTTTTAATACTCTTCATTACTAGAATATGCCCTCGTTTTGCTTCAGATGAAGAGTTGTCGGGTGGTTTTGGAGTTGCCATAGCAATTTGAACCTATTATCCCACGGGCAAAAAGCAGTTTTCTGGGATAAAAAGCAATGTACATAAGCTACATGCTAATTTCATTTAAATTGGTCCATTACTTTTAGCGATGCCATAGTATTTTTAACCTCTTATCCTGTGTGAACTAAGCCATTCCTTGGGAAAAAACGTATCCTATAACCATTCTCGGGTTTTAGACTATGCAATGTCATGTTTCATCTAAATCTGTCCAGTGGTTTTTGCGTGAAGCTCGAACAATCAGACAATAAATAAAAAAAAAAAATTTTGGTCTCTATATCGAAAACAAAGCCTCCCTAAATCAAAATATTTAATGTTCAGAATTGACCTCGTTACAGTTTTAGATATCAAGAAAATGTTAATAAAACTTTATTTTATTTTTTAATCTTTGGAAAACTTACAGCTAAAATGTAAACAAATTAGATTAATTACAATACTTTTAGATGGCCATTTAACAGTTCTCGCTAATAACATAATTACATCTATTATTGGATATTTAAGACCATTTGTTGCCAATACTACTCCAATTGGAGATTTTGGAATGATACACATGCAATGCAAGGGAAAATACACGATCCATATTCTCTTGACACTGTCTGTCTCAAAAGATAGCTTTCAGCGATTAATCCGTAGATTTTTACAGGCCCAAAAAATGCTCTGAGTTTAATTTAATTATACCTATAGCAATTTCCTGTAGTGTGTAATATAGATTTCTGTCCGCTATTGTATACAATACTAATGTTTACTTCATTACTTCTTCTATCTACAGGAATGTCTCTCCCAGCCGATCTTACTGTATAAAAGCGTCACTTGCTAACGTAACGGGTGACTTTATCGGCTTACTGACCTCCAAGACCTCATCACACTTGTCCGCTTTATTGTCTATAAAGCTTTTACTTCCTTCACTGTCCACGATCCGACAACACAGCTAATTCTTATTACGGACACACAAGCAATATCCAAGTTATACTACGCTCCCTTTGTGCGCCACAATACAATTTTATCGTATTTTATTCCCATAGAACTATCGAATTTGTATTATATCAGACTGTTTCAACGCTTCAATAAACTGTAATTCAAAATATACCACAAAAGAATTTACAACATCCCACTCCATTCACGGGCTAATAGTAAAGTAATACGGTGTGATGCCGACGAAACATATATTACTAACAAAGACATGTAAAATTTCTCAAACGTCAGATTTATAAGGCAATCTTCGTCTAAAGTGTCGGTATTTCAGCCTCCGCGAGCGCTTAGTGAGAACACGTGCGTGAAACCGAATCGCCTACAAAAGATTAAGAGGTGGTAATTTGACGTTGATTTAGGAAGAACGAGCTCGCTTTCATTGGACGGATTGTCTTACCCCGAGCCAGTGTCGTTTTGTCTATTCCCTGAGAGTATTATCCTATTTAAAAGCGTAATATATCACGGTCAGCATTAATACTAAGTACTACACTTTTGTATAGTTTTCATGAACGTTAAAAACAAGAGGATAAGTTAGTATTGATGACGGACTTTTATGAACAGGAAATCTCTGTGATGTGATAATAATTCGGTAACAAAACAAAAACAACGATGCTGCCGTTAGTCAAGATCCAGTTTATGGTATGACCTCATTCTTGCTTCGAATAGAACCATCCAAAAATACCTATCTTATAAGGCCCTGGTACTGGAACGTGCTATTGGAACGTGCTGTAAGGAATAACATTAGCTTCAAACCATTTTTTTTTCCTTATTGAAGCGACTTAGAATATCAACCCAAATCCCGTGGTTCATAGGTAGCGGTATTATTTACTATCAAATGACCCTCATAAGTAAAAAAAAATAATATTTAGTAGCCACTGAACAAGACCATTACTGAACAAGATTGGTAAATTAGAAATCCTAGAACATACCGCTACGCCGTTGCAATGCGGAAAGGCAAAATGATGATGCGTAAAAATGCAAAAAACGATGAATTCCCCCTCCAACTTTAACCTCTTAAAAATCATACTAAAATCGAACTACTAAAATGTAGTTTATAACTACTATTATATACAGTGTAATCCCGTTAGAATTTTACGAATAACTCGTACACTTAAAACTAGATTGAAAACTGAAAACGTCACTGCAATAATCGGCCGGCTAAGTCGGCTAAGAAAAATAGTGCGAAAAATGTTTGTTAACACAACAATTTATTTCATTAAGTACAAGAGGTTTTCCGAGACGAAGGTTGTTATGAATGGGCAAGCTGCGCGTGCGCAATGCAGCGGCGCGGCGGGCGAGGTGCAGGCGCTGATGTCATGGGCTCAACTTAAATGTTATTTTCCGTCGTTCGCTGGCGTGGGCGCGGCACTGGCTTTCGGCTGTGATCATACTAAATGCTTTAATACTTCATAAACTTGAGAAAATTATGTTGGTTTGCAAATAACAATAAACCAAACTTTGCAGAATTTATTAAATTCAAGTCAATTCCCAAAAAATAATCGATAAATAACTTTACCAAACTGACACTTTGGTACGTTCAGTTATGATTACTAATCCATATGTTCCATCGAAGCAACTGTGACTTATATAGTATCCTTGAAAATTTTCTTCAACTATCTAGCGTTTTTAATTTATCGAAATAATACCAGGAAATCATAATTTTCTATCATTAAGAATTATTTCATAAATTATATGCTCCAGTGTGAATACGGCGTACGCCAAAGTTATGAATGAAATAACGTTTTGCAAGAGCGGATGTTGCGAGGTTGCTTGTGTCGAATTAGGTTTAGAGCCTTATGGAGCTTGATGAATGAACTGCACCGCTCCCCCTGCCCCGCGCGACCTCCTCCGCACCTGTATTGACAGAAAGTGCATTGAATTTTGAAGAAAACCTTTGTAACATTAAACAGTATGTGTATGCGTTTCTGTGACTTGCAGCAACATCAAACTACTAGTTGTTAGCGAATTTAGTGAGAAAGTACTTAAAAGGTTGAATGAATTATTACTGGTTTCGAAATGTTATAAGCTACATATATCAGGATGTTTAGAAATTACACTAGAATTAAGAGAGGACAAATAACCATATTTTGTGTCATTCTTTAAATTCTGACTTTCAATTTCCTTATAAGAACAGAAAACTCGATACAATTTTTCCCTCTACTGAACTGTTAATATAGCTTAGCTCGCAGCTGAGTTAATATAGCTTAGCTCGTAGTTGAGTTAATATAGCTTAGCTGGTAGCTGAGTTAAAATAGCTTAGCTCGTAGTTGAGTTAATATAGCTTAGCTGGTAGCTGAGTTAATATAGCTTAGCTCTTAGCTGAGTTAATATAGCTTAGTTCGTAACTGAGTTCATATAGCTTAGCTTGTAGCTGAATTAATATAGCTTAGCTCGTAGCTGAGTTAACATAGCTTAGCTCGCAGCGTAGTATAGCTTGGTCCAAAAAAACTATGATTTTAATTGAAGGTCTTAATCCATGTTCATTGCAACCAAATTTTTTTATTTACAAGCTTTTATTTAACTTGCAGTGTATTTTTGTATATTAATATGTTAGTATATTTGTTTGTTACAGGTCAAATCTTGCAAGCTTAATTAGAAAGATGCGTTT
>DWJZ01010291.1:0-10202 GCA_018249125.1 Asbolis capucinus
AAACAATTTTTGTATTGCATTTTTTTTATTTGATTTGCTGTTTTTTTCGTCATTTTAACTCGCATACAAATTCGCGCGTGTTAATCTGTCAGTTTTATAACATGGCTGTCACATTGTCATCCAATTTTGTTTACAAAATCTGTACGGATGAGAAAAATGTATTATTATTACAAATTGCATTATTGAAGGCATACATTTTCCTGGTGAGAGATAAATTAAGAACTTAAGGTTTTTTTTTAAATCATAAATTTTTTATCTGTTGTTTATATTTGTTAGGAAATTTTAAAATACGAAATAATGATACTGTGAATTTTAATGTTAAAGAGATAATTTTTTCGTTGCCATATTTATTTCTTCTTCTTTTTTCCTTGAAATAATATTATATATATTTTTTGTTGGCTTTGAGCTTGAGCTGTAATATATCTATTATGCTGGTTGAATCATGAAGAGAAGCTTTTTCGTCATAAATAATAATTTTCCTAGACCTAAAATAAAATTTACCTAACCTTCCATTTTTTTGCGAGTGACTTATATTTATTGTGGGTTCATTTACTACGAAAATATATAGTATTTTTCTTTTTTAAAGTTCCAAAAAGTATGATTAGCGTAAACTAATTAAAATACCTACCTCACGGAAAGTTACACTAAGTTTATAACGTTTATTTTAAGTTTAATACATATCACTGTTTAACAAATAGAGAAGTTAAAAGTCGACAAGAAAAAGTGCTTTTTTAAGTCTCGAGTTATCCTATCGGGCCGGAGAATCTATAACAGGACAGTTAAAAGAAGTGGTTCAATGCATAATTGTTTACATAACCCCCAGTTTACGATTCCAAAATTGAATTAGTATTTATTTATTCGAAAGACCCGCGGTAATCCGGACTTCAATCCGTTGCTCCTTGCACACCCTATATATGTAGTTTCACGTATTTTAATATGTAATTTGTTGTATTGCAAGGTACTTTTATAAAAAAACCGCACTGTACAGGATGTTAGGGCAATATATATTTCAACAATACCGTACAATATGCTTGTCGGACTACCGCGGGTTCACTTAAATACTCGAATTCGAAACTAATTATTGTCTCCTGTTCGTTTAGTTTAAATTCCCAATTATTTTATCACGGTGCAGTTTTATATCTTTAGTATTACAAATAAACCTATAAGGATTTTTAACATAACTGGTATTCTATTGAGACTTTACGATTTATTTGTGACGACTAAATTGTAAGTTTGAAATTCGTTGTTTATTTTTATTAAGTTCTTTTGATTGTGATATGTTAAAGGTATTTACTATAAGTTAGGTTATAGAATCTATACTCGGTGCGAATTCAATCTGGCATTGATGCTAAATTGACAAGTTCCAGAAAAAAATCTAGTTTGAATTTGCAGAGTACAAATAGGTACAGACTGCTGTACTCTATGGTATTGTAACATTTAATGTGCTCATCTATATCTACTTTTATTATAATATATTGATTTAGTATAATTTTGTCTGTGGTATCTAGATATACACTTCTTTCCCATGTGTATTGAAATAATAAAGAATGTAAAAAAAATTGTGATTTATTTTTCCTTGTAAACTTTGTTAATATATCTGAAGGCGAAATTTTGAATCCAGTCGAGTTAAGAAAGTTGCATGTTTCTTTAATTTTTATGACTGGAACTAGTCTATGTACACGGCTTTGCCTGCGTGGTTCCAGTCATTTTCAAGCTCCATTCGGATCGATTCATTAGTTTTTGTGTGAATTAGTAACAAACATTAATCCCGCACAAACTTTATCCAATGCAAAAAAAACCTTTCTCTTTAAATCTTGGCTACGTCGCCGTGGATATCCGTTGGTTCCTCGGGTCTAAATTGTATAAATAAAAGACATAAGTGTTAAATCAGTCTGTATATTGGATATGTCTGCAATACAGCAAGATACAATACAATGAAAACAGGTAAAAGTGATAAAATATTGGAAACAAAAATAGTAATTAGAATTTCTTCTCTGAAACAAAACTATAATAAAACCATTCTTATTATATACTTAAAATCGACACTATTATTATTGATGTTAATTAATGCCTCTAATAAGCAAGCCTTTTGTTACGAATCGGTAAAAAAACTAAATCAATTTTTATTCCATAAACCTCAACAATTTAGATAAACTCAACAACCGATAGATTCCTTATAAGCTAATTTTGTCGCCTAAATACTTCAACAAAATACTTAACAAAAGGCCTGCTTC
This sequence comes from Asbolis capucinus, assembly GCA_018249125.1. Taxonomy (NCBI): domain Eukaryota; kingdom Metazoa; phylum Arthropoda; class Insecta; order Lepidoptera; family Hesperiidae; genus Asbolis; species Asbolis capucinus. The sequence continues at coordinate 2,235 of DWJZ01010291.1, forward strand.
TCTTAGCCGACTTATCTCAATGGGCACTTTTGGTTTAGTTTAATGTTAATACATACATATTAAATCTAATATGATATTAATAAAAATTACAAACTTATCTGCCGTCTAAAAGCAAACATTAAAATCATATTAACAAACTATAAAATAACTATCAAATCTAAAATCCTAGCGTTACTTTTATGGTACATCGCATAACTACCCCTGAACATACAAAAATATTTTAAGTTCTTTAAAAACGGTTCATATTTTTACATAAAGATGATCTTATACCAGAGTCGGAATTGGTGGAATGTACACAGCTTTATGTAGAAACACCGTTCGGTTTACAAAATTATTAAATGAAGGAGTACAATTATATAGCACACATTTTTAACAGCTATTATATCCGGGTCACCTAACACATACTAACCTTACGATAGGTAACGTTGGAAAGAATAAATTCTAAATTACAATCTGGACCTGTGACGTAAGTCTATGTATAACGTCGGTAACGCATATTTACTAGTGACTGCGTTCGATTCGCTTCCGTATAGCTAAGTAGACGGGACCATTAAATTGACATATATTTCTTGATCATGAATCGATTTTTCGACGATCGGATCAGATTTTTCTACTATCGAGCAAAATCTCATAAACTGGAAAAAATTCGAAAAATCATTTTGAGTTTATTACTAAAACCTCAGTATATTTCTCCCTAATATAGCCCACGTACAGACAGCGATCAGATACAGTATTATTACATGACATCGCAAGACCACGCAACGGTGACGAAAGCGAATGGGAAGCGCAAATATAAACGTAGCACAATTATTACAACAAATTACATTTGTACAGGTGTGCAACAAAATACATCGGGATATAACATACGAAGAAACAAAGCACAGAATCTATCCATTCAATATTACATCAGTTACGTCTAAATATTGCACTTAATTGAGAAAACTACAGATATCCGAATTTTAAAAACTGGCTCGGCATTTTCTTCCATATATTGTTAGTTCCATTTGCGCAGCGTATTAATTAATTACACATATACTAATAATGAATATGATGGTAGATGGCGGTGAATTACTAAATAATCAGATCGTCTGTACATGTCACACGGAAATTAAAATAATAGCGATCACATGAACACGATGAAATTTTATGAAATTATATGTTTATGTAAACCTATCTCAGCGTAAGAACGCAATCTCAGGTCGACATGACCAAACCAATTTCAGGTTATAAGTGCAATTTTAAAATGAGTTCCCAGGACGCACTAACATTGTCTAGACACTGGAAACAACATCAATCTAACACATGAATTCTCGGAATCGAACCCGCAACATTTTCACTCACTAAGCTACAAGGCCATTCAGTAGCAAGACTGCGTTCTTAAATTGAAATAGGTTTATCAAAAACCTCAATCCGGTCCTGTTCTTTGGTCGTCGGTAAAGCAATCAGTATCGAGAACGATGTACCTGTCACAAGCCAGTTCCACTACGTCACTAAGCACTGTCCCAAACGTCACAAACTTCACATATCACATTCATTTTAAATAATTAATAGGTACATTTATGTATAACAATATAGATATAAGCAACTTGAATTTTACAATCACATTCCGTCACATTCCCAAATTCGGCGTTACATCATAAGTGTGGCTCCTAGTAAAAATTTTGATTTGAGCAATGACAAGATTTAAAATACTCTATATTCCAAAGGTGAGCCGTCAAAAATATATAATTTGCCGTCGAAATTTACAAAACTTTAAAAAATAATAAAGCAGATCTAACTATGTTTTCAACACTCTACATTATCAGTCTCGATGATAAAAATGCGTTTGGCCAAAATGAGAGATCCAAATGGCATGGTCCATCCTTTCCTATCCCGATGATATAAAACAATACAATGTTCACCCACGATACCCGATACAGACGCTTGGCGTATGCCGTATGCCGCGGCCATTCTACCGGTATGCCGCGACACATCTGTATGCTACTACCTCTACGACTATGTACCGCTTACTAAACTAGTCACTGGTTATTGGTTAAAAACATTACATTAAAAGTAATCTCATATTTTCACAATAAGTTGAAATATGCATAGCACAATAGCACACACCTACGTCTGTGCCTTGACGCGTTAATTAAGACGCTAAAACAGACATTGGTTTGTAGCAAACACTTTAGCACACTAATATTAAATACAGTGTTTAAATAACCCGCAAATCAACTTGTCGTATTCCGGCTTATCTGAGAGCCTATTCTTAGTCAAAAAAGAGTTTAGGATTCTTGATGTACTTGGTCAAAGGTGACCACTCACTATGTGACTTCTCTGCTCATTTATCGGCTATTACAATAAGTATTTGAATAAAAACTATAAAATGTAAAACTCCATAATATTAACGCGTCATTAAGGCGTCTTTGTCACAGTATTAATACCACTAACTCAAATGAAGCAGTAGAGTAAGGAAAGAACTTGGTACAGAGTAATGTCCCTGAATTCTAGAGGCCCGCAGCAAATACAACAAACGCCAAGACATCTGCACCACAGTACGAGTAAAGTTTAAAAAATCAGTCTATCCACTCCTTTTTTATTCAAACTCTGCCTATTAAAGCTACCAGCGTTACCCGATCAGTTCCGCGCCATATTATTCTCTGACCGTTTGCAAATTTTGGTCCAAATTCATTCATCGTCTGTGAGTCAAATGATTGTTTACATTTTAAGAGTACTAGCAAATTACAACTTTGAAAATACACATAGGTAAGTATGTAAATGATTATGTATGTACACGATTATAAAAAAATATTGAGATCAAGTTATGTATGTAATATACCTACGTCCTGTGAAATGTTAATGAAATTATGAGAACGCACACGCTGTAGCCAACTAGACGCCGCATTTTGGGCGAACTATTTGACAAAACATCAAGTCAATCGACCTCATAAAAGACACCGCGCGCGATGTTCTGACCAATCACCGTGCGTTATTTTTTAACGCACCTCACCTCCAGCCTGCGGACCCAATCTCGATTTACAAGTCGTAACGATATCGTAGCGACTATTCGTTGTAGCGCAATGTGATATCGACATTCACAATCTGCTTTCAACTGCATCCCAATGAGATCGCTCCGAAAGTCGTTCGTTAACAAAATGTCAACTTTATTCCGATCCTATAGAATTGAAGTTCTATTGAAGCGTAGTCAATATAAATGTGAATACCAAATTCCAGCTGGACTGCAATCGAACGACTTTTGAACTTTAACGACATTGAATTTTTTTGATCGACGGCCTTCATGATTTAGTCTGAAAATTTTGCTAGGAGAATATATTACATGAGATGTATTTTACCATAAATCGTCGTTACATGAGTATCGTAAATAATGAAATATACATGTAACACAACAGATACGCTCTCCTCACATGTATGTACCTAATGAGATTTGTGTCACACTAGATGTTAAAAATTGTTCATTAAAAGTTCAGCACAAACTTATAAGCCAACATAAACACATAATTTGTATACATTGGTATTGTATACAAATTATTGCTACAAATAACCTGTACAATTAGATTACAATTGAAATTAACTGAAATTACAATTGGAAAATTAAAATGTTCCTAAGCATGTTGCAAATACGTAACATCTGTTTTTCGCAAGATGATGACAATGACAAACAAAACGTCGCTAATTGTGCTATGTTACGGGTACTTACGATATGTTTTGCGTCGATATTTCCGCGCAGTTACCTCATGGTCCTGGCTGGACTAACGGCGTCGAAAACATATATCGTGAGTACCCGTAATATAGTATAATGGACACAGTCCAAAGAATCGAGTTTAAAATCACAAATATCCGATAAGTTTTAATAGCCAAAATGACTACAGCGGAGCAAAGTAAATTATAATTTCCGAAAGCTGTGATCAGTGGCGTATTATGGCGTAGCTAGACTGGTACGGTCCCCCGAGCTGATGGAGCCCACGACTCGAGTCTGCGAGCTCAGAACTGACCAAAGTAGTTAAAAAATATAAATTTTATATAAATACCTAGTTTCAAATAAAAACAACCAAAGATAGATAAATTTTAACAAGTTAAAAATCAGATTTTTAACTAAAATGGATACATTGCTACTGTCGGGATACCATCTTAGTGATTTAATAAAATTAAAATGTGACGATCTTTCTTGGCGGCCTCATCCAATGAATTTGCCACGGGCCTCAGATGGCATAGTTACGTCACTGCCTGTGTTGCTATATCATTTATTTCGAATTCGACGATCTAACGATCGATTGGTCGTAGCAAGTTGGCTGAAACACTACGTATTCCCAGAATGGTGTCAAAAATTTTACATTCATAAATCAGCAAGTTATTTGTTCCCCACAAAATTATGTTAATTTGGGTACAAAAAAAAATGTATTTTGAGGAATCTAATTATTTTGATTCCGTAAAAATATCTTCATTATTCATCAATAATTAGTTCAACATAGCAAACACAATAATTTGTAAAATAAATAAACAAAATTTTATTTTGGCGAGAACGAAGAACCCTGCGTTTTTGTCCAAATAAATTTATCATACTCTGAACATTTTCATCATATATTATCATTCTTTATCGTCATCATTGTTATATATCTATAACTCTAGAAAACAGAGTAGTGAAGATTGGTTCGGAGGAAATGACGAATCGTACGATGTAAAACGTTTAAAAAAAAATTAAATTGATTCAAAATTTTTTCACATCAACTGAATACAATTCGTGCTGCAACTCATTCACTCGAGGGATTAAATTGAACCTAAACTATTACTAACATTACACTGGAATTATTTTTGTTACAACGATAGTATTTTATAGTTTGAAAATAATTCTAAAACATTTATTGTCAATACAATAAAATCGTAAGTCCAACAGGTCCTCAAGCATTTCTCTTTCGCTGCAAAAATTTGATTGACATCGATTTAATGTAAATAAAAAAACATGCACAACGACCCAGCAAATAATTCGATATGAGCTATGGACGAGGTGACTTTCGTTTATACTAGCTGTAATGACCAATGTACACGCGTGTCATACGCCGTTTTCAACACACTTGTGACGAAAAATTATGAGGTATTCTCTCTCTCTTTCGCCGATCCGAATGATAAAAAATACTTGATCACTCGTAAGATAAGTGCAAATAAGATCAATAATCACAGAATATTATAAACTCCACAGAGCGCACAAGTTCATCAATATTAGTATAAGATTGGAATTCAATACAAAATAATTTGATTTTATTCCAGAATTTCTCTATCGAAATTTATAAGATGTCGGTTGATTTTTGAGTATTCGCAGGGTATGACATGTTAAAGCAGCTTTCGGTTTATTTATTTATTTTAACCAAACGAACGAACTAGTTGAAGGATAATAAACAGAAGAATTATCATAACGCTTTTTTCAACCATTCAAATTACACACAGTTTGTAAAACATTGCATAAGGACAAAATTATGAAGATTGCCACAGAAAGAGACTGAGAAAGACTGTTTTATCCGGTTATAGAATAGAGTCACACGAGATATTAAGTTTTCTTATCTTGTGTGTACAAATTGTCTTAATGTAAATACTTTTTAAAATCCATTAATTTTTTTTTATTACAAATTTTTACAAATCTCGCATTTTGTAATATTGAACAGCTGTTCAACAACTTGTTACAGTCCAAGATATTAATGTTGAACTCATCGACAACGGAAAACGGAAAGGTCGTAACTCTTTAGAATAACTCATAAGATTTTGTTATTTTATTTGTTTTGCATATAAGGGCGTAAATCAGAAGAGATACACTTTTCCATCGTCAATATGTTAGTTTTATAACAAAACCGTTAGATTGCAATTCGCTGGTCTGTTCACAAATTTAATTAAAATCACAAAACTTCAGGATATATCGTTGGTTACTACAGAAGTATAGGCGTAAACTAATAGAATCGAATAATATTTAAACCGCAAGAAATCCTAACATTAAGATAATTTGGACAAATCCATACTCCCATTATATTCATACACCAAAATAAGTTTTTCGTCATGAGACAGTTTATGTACATTTAATTTAATATTTTTGTTAGTAAATGAGATATGTACAATGATCTGGATGGCGGATGATTAATCATTTGATGTCTCACAACTACTCCATGCCTTTTTAGTCTGGTACTCATCGCTTCAAATTGGTAGGCAATTTTGAGGAATTTTTTTGACGTTGTCTTAATATGGATATGCCGATAGTGTAGTACTTCAGAACATAAAATCCGATTATAATATTTTTGACATCCAACTAGATGAAAATGTATAAATTTTGTAAAATTAATATATTCGTATGTTACTAGAACATAAAAAATCGCCTATACTCGCTGAAAATTCGATCTGGAATGTTTAATAACATACCGTAGCCTAGCAACTTATGACAAACAGGAGAATTAAACTTTTTGTTGTTTTACCAACTAAGTAACTCGTTTGAGTGAGTGAATTAACTCTTTTGTACTGTGGTACACGCCATACGATGACGTCACGACAAAACTTGAATCACGCTATCGGAATTTTCTGTATTGTTACGATATATACAAGTTGCAACTAACAACTGACGGAGTTCGGTCGCTCCCCAGGCAGTACACCTCGCCTAGCGAGAAATCTCCCCTTTGCTAAAGTACCATTGCATGTTTAAAAACTTTTACTTGTAAATCGTGCTACTTGCTTGGTGACAAATGCATAGAGTATTAAAACAAAAATCAATAAATTATAAAAGTATACAACAAAATATTTCAATAGGGTGAAAGGTTGTTAACTCCTTCATTAAATTAAGAATTTCAGATTATGAATTTGTGAATGCAGTAAACATGCAGCAGTAAAATTGCTTTTTATTAAACTCCAAGAATATAGGAAGCAAATGAACGTGTTTTAAGGATTTTTGTTGACAAGAACATCAAAACTTATTTTTACAGATAAAGTGATAGTGTTATCTTCGTAAATTTTGTCACCATATCTTTGTTTTCCAGGATAACAACAATGATTCACAATAAAGATTTATAAAAATCTTTGAAAACTCGTAAAAATGCGTAAAAATGCAGGATGAAAACTCATAAATATCACCACAAGGCTATATCCATATTAATATAACGTAAAATCAACCTTAAACTGCACTACCTATTCCGAACTATGTTGCCAGCTAATTCCATTTTTTTTTATATGGTATGTTAACACCAATTCCATTAACGATTGGAATAAAGCTTATATTTTCAGCGAACCATTAAAATGTTAAATCTCAATTATTAAACTTTCTTATTCTTTCATTTCCTTATTCCCTTCACGAACTCTTCTCATATCAGCTACAGTTATTTTTTAATACTGACCAGAGGGAAGAAATAGAGATTAAGATTGATGGAACCCAAAAAACTCTTGGTACTCTGCCTTTCAATCTCCACTCGATTTGATTTATAACTTTAGTTTGGTAATTATTGACATAATGGACAATTTTTACGATAAATTTGCAGAAGTGTTAAATTGAAAATCAGTTAAACAATGGATAACGAAAGTAAATCTTAAAAACCCATGCAATATCCAAATTTTTTAAATCCAAAATTGTGTTTATAAAAATTTGGCTTCAAGTTCGACTTTTGACCTCTCCTCGTGTTAGAGGAAGCCTAGAGCATATTTCACCATGCTGCTCCATTGCTGGATGAAGGATTTAGTAGCCATCCATGATGATAGAATTTGTTAAAACCAATTACCTATCAAGATTTAATTTTAACATTATTTTTTTTATTCCGTCTGACATGATGTCTGTATGTCGTCTGTCTATTACTTATTTTCACTCTTCAGTATTAATGCTTTATTAAAAGCTATTAATAGATCTTAAAATTTGTTCATCGCCGATACTTATGGACAGAAAACAAAACGAAAACGTTTCCGAAAAAAAGTCAATATTGGATATTGCCGGAGATAGAAAAATTTACTTAA
>DWJZ01010292.1:0-10202 GCA_018249125.1 Asbolis capucinus
ACACTATAGCACATAAGGTTAAGGTTTCGTCCGAGAATAACCTTGTTTGTTTGCAAACCTTCGACATCCATCTTATACGATGATTATAAATACACAGAGCATTTTAATTGACTTTATGTCATTAAGGAAGCTGATTAATATGCAAGCTGATTATTTTGTACAAGTACAAAGGAACGGCGACGTCGACTGTTTGAAATGTGGGAGTAGGTAATGAAGAAAATTATCAACAGCGTTTTAAGTCGCATGGTCCGCCATTTTAAAACTCTAGTCAGCTTTTCACATCCTTACTAATCTTGTATTTACTGGTAATTTGTACTCGTTCTTTTATTAATACTTCGATGATTAAATATTTTTCAAAATTTTAGAATAGTTTGATGGAACAAAATACATTTATTTCGGATTGCAATTGCATCAAGCATAGACAATATTATATATTTCACTAGATGGCGTTGTTAATGTATATTTTACCCGGTACTAGAGATAACTTACAATTCCATCACAAGCCGAGAGGGCTATCCTGGACTGTGGCTGGCCTCGCACGGTGCCGGTGTAGTGGCAGGCGGTGGAGGCTGCTTGCGGTCGGTCCCGGGTTCGACCGTCCGCGCGGTGCCGCTCTACTACCAACGCAGGGGTCATAAATGACGCTGACGGCCTGGGGACAAACATATAGTTTAGAATGGAGTTATAATATGTAAGCATTTTTTTTTGATTTGCTGGTAAAGGATCATACGAGCCACTATACAGTTAGTGAAGAAGAGAAGTGAGAAAAACAATGACTAAAATAATGGAGAACTGGCTTTCAAGGCAATTACTGAGCATTAGGTAGCATCGTTTTGAATTAACTTGTTTGTTTGAACCCTATCAGCTGCCTTGAAATTCGACCTTGTGCATAAAGACGATTAATTCCATTCGAACTTTAAAATATTTTAGTCGATAGCAATAAATTGTTTAAACGCATATCGGCCAAGGAATCTGTCTACTATGCCAACGACAATAAAAAGTAGATTTTGAGTTAGCACGGTCAAGATTTATCGAATGCCATAGCCGGTTTTAGAAACTGGCCAATACATGGAATACACTATTTATAACAGCAGAAAAGGATAGTAATGCAGCATTATTGTTTCGCTTATAGTAAGTAACAAGTTACCTTACGTGAAGATAAATTAATTGAAAAAAAAAACGTGTAGTTTTATAAAATTACGATAATATAAACAATTTTTGGAGTTTATTGACAAAATTTTTTCAGAAAGTTAGACGATGTTATTTAAATTACATGTTATGTTTTAACTTAATGGTGAAGACTCGTAATGATGTGATTTAAATAACGTAGTGGAGCTAAAGTTAAGTGACAAAAAGTTGAGTACTACTGCTGCCATCTGTAATTAAGTATTTCAACTAATACAAAATGTAGCATATATACCAAAAATATTTGTTGTCGTATAAAGTTTTATTTATTTGTCAGGCTGGCAGTCCAGTCCTCCGCTGTACTCATGATGAAACAGGGGGCATCTAGCAAGACCTACTCTACAACGACCTATCATTGTTGATTCTAAACTTTCTGTAATACCCGCTTACCTCTTCTAATCTATGTATATCATATTAGTTATAGGCCGCAGTTTCACCCGTGTCTTGATAAAAATGAGCTTTTGCAATCCCGACCATAATTTCTCTGTGTCAACTTTCATTTTAAACCATTTAATATATAAACGTGCACATCATTCAGGGGAACTTACAATCGGGATAATATTTAATTAACTTCCTGGATGTGGTCTATTCGTGTGCCAAATATAAAAAAAAAAATTAATCTATTCAACGGTTATCAGGTGTTGAAACCCATACATCTTCACAAACTTTCACATTTATAATATTAGTAGGACCACCAAGGGTTATCAGTTGGCGTGTTTAAAGAGGTGCACACCACATAAGTACTCAACACATCAAAACCAGTTTACTTGCAGCAGCCAGCCTTGACTGAGGTGAACTGCGGTTCGACAAACAGTTGGAGTGGCCAAACACACAGCACTACGGTAATTAGCAGGAGTAAACATGGCCGCCCCAGATTGGACAGATGCTGGGCACGTATTGGCTTGTGTGAACACGTGCGGTACTCTTCCTGGATGCGATGGTCGATGGTAGACGACGATACAAGTGGTATTAATTATAAGGCTTAATAAAATATTCAAAAATATTTTCCGTTGAGGAGTTTCTTGTCTGGAGCCATTCTTGAACGTAGTATGAGGTCATGCTTAACATAAAAATATATTGTTATTAGGACGGAAGGTTAATGCAAAATATCAACTCCGTAGTGTAAGAGGAAGTTGGTCTAATGAAGCTTGCAACATTTGACTCGAACAATTAACAAACAAATATACTAACATACTAGTATACAAACACATTACAAGTTAAATAAATGGTTGTAACAATAGAAAGTCCTTACATAAATAAAGAAATTAATAACGAGAAAGCAATGGCAAAAGACTGCGATAGAAAATACCTCTATCTCTGTCTATCGGAACCTACGGACTCACAATGACACAAGTCCAGCAGTCGTCGTCTCGGTCCTCAACGATTGAAATCTCATCAACGGTCATTCTTCAAACACTTAACGTGCTACAGATATTTCTAAGAAACAATTAACGGTCCTGGCAGCCATCCAAAGCTATCTTATTTTGAGAAGTTTAAGTAGTTGTATTGTATTGATGTTATAACACGCTTTTTTTAAGTACACACCGAATCATACAATTTCGATTACAAGTGAATTTAAATTTTGGAGTGCGTCTTAATGGTCCACTGGCCAGGTGCGTGTTAGCAGACTTAACGCACTTCAGAGAACTGTCTGGAATGCAGGTTTGCTCATGATTTTTTCCTTCACCGAAGCAAGTGATTGAACTTCTAATACGCACTTATCTATGAAAATTACAGTTGCTCGCAGGATTCGAACCTAGGACCTATCAAAAGACGAACGTTCACACCATTACACTATAACTACTTTTGATGTTTTTCTTTATTATAAAAGTTATACCCCAAATACATCCTAACCGAAATAAGAACTCGTATTGAACTCGTAACTCGATGTAAGAAATGTTTACAAATCGGTACTTTTGTAGCGTGTGTATGGTAATTAGGTTGACTCAGAATTTTGTAATAATCGATTCATACCGTGTACTCATATTTAAAATGTCTGTTTGCTCAGAAAAACTACACCAATACACCTAAAATATAATGGCATAACGGTTTTGAAAATTTCCGGGTTGCTTTGATATTTGTCGTACCTACAGTAGTCGTACTATTAGCTACCTTATGATACTCAGTGCAAATTAGATTTGGGATTTGCACAGAGTATAAATACGCTACTTGCACGTATGTAAGATGGACCAAACGAGCTACAGCTTGGTCTGGACCCTCAGGACAGGGAGCACGTGGACCATTACAACGCTGGGCAGATGATATTAAAAAAAACACTAGGCATCAACTGGATGGAAGAAGGCAAAATAAATCTGGCTAGATACGGAGAAGGCCTATCCCAAAAAAGGGACACTTAACTAGTTCAATAAATTCACAAATACATATACCATTTTAATAATTATATCATATAATTTAAATAATATTAAAATTTCCAATAATTTTTCAAATGTATAATTAGCGAACCTGACTGCTATACCGAAGGTCGTGGGTTCGGTTTTCACCCAGGTCAAACTTTTCTGTGATGCGTAGGAATGTTTGTTCTGTGTGTCTGGGTTTAAATATCTATTAAGGTATGTATTTAAAAGTATATTATGTATGTTTATCAGTTGTCTGATCACCATAGTACAAGTTAACGCTTAGTTTGGGGTCAGATGGCAGTGTGTGAGTTGTCCAAAGATATTATTCGGAGATATATCAAAATGCTATGACGATGTTATTTAAGTAAAACGAAGTATATTATATAATTGAATTAATTTGTTTAATTCAATTTAGTTTTTTTTAATGCAATAATTTTTAAATGTAATAAAATATAAAAAGTTAAATTCAATTGTAACGTAAAATTATGAAACGAACTCCCTGCATCGGTGTTCCCTGATAGGTATGACATGGCACCTTCAAGCAGCGGGTCCATTTCCTCCTTGATCGGCAACACGTTGGTGATGCGCCTGGTGTTGCCAATGTCCATGGGCGGTGATTACTTACCATCAGGCGACCCGTCTGCACGTTTGTCAGCTTAAGAAATAAAAAAAACGCGCTTTGCAAATATCTAGTCAAGATAATATAGTCTTATTAATATTATTATAGATACGAATATAATTATAAAACATGAAAATCTTTTTTAATTTTTTTTTAATTACATATACGTACATACGGGTATTCCACCACGCTGGCCAATTGCGGATTGGTCTACTTCACACACCTTCGAGAAATATGCTATCACTGAATATAGAGTGTGCTACATAACTCAAAAATCCAAGCTAGCGAGTGTATCTGTGGAACAGCTGCGAATGCATCATTTTATATATTTTTTATGAGTATTTTGAACTTAAAACGTGGACGCAACATATTTAAGTTGACTTGCCGCCATGTTTTATGGAACATTTAACAAGTGTCATTCCCCGGCTGACGTGAAATGACATTACCGAAATAATTACGAGGTTTAGATCGTTGTCATAACAACCAATGCCGACATCAAATTAGGTTTTATGCGTATGCGCGTTTTATGAGCTAAATTAATTCGCCGACATTTTGTATAAGGCTGGTTTCACACCGGTTTGGGATATGAAATCTGCCGCCTTTGAAGCATTTATGGCGCGACTGTGTCAGTAAGTTAAGTAAAAGCAGGCGCGTTCGATAGCAGGATGGGTGACCATTAATGGCAAAAATTTAATAAGGGCTTCCGTGCGCTGAAAGGCAGGTGAACCATATCTCGGTTGTTATGCTTAGACAGCAATTGTAAAGACATGTCGGAGGTCTTCGAGTGGCATAAAATTTGGGACACTTGGGTTAGCCACTAACTTCTCCACCGCATTGGAGCAGCGTGGTGGAGTATGCTGTAGGCCTCCTCAGTTATAGTCACCTGTTTTCAGCTGGTTGAAGCCACGACGTTTGTGACATAAAACTTATTTTAAGTCGACTCGTATATTGTATGCTGTGAGCGAAATAATTGAATCAAGTCACATCATATTTATCACTTCAGTACATAATTATAATAAAGAAGCTGAATAATCAAAAGAAATATATTGACACTAATAAAAATATATTATGAATGGAGAAGTGGGCCAAAATCATAAGAAACGAATTTTGTGACAGATATTTTATGTAAAATATGCCTAAAACCAAATAATTAGGGTGTTATGAATTGTTATGTAAATTATTTTAAGCATAACGACTTGGCAAATAATCTGTCTGGCGCGGCTGTGTCGGCGAATACTATTGCGAAAATTTATTTACTATGGCGCCAGTGTACCCAACATAATTTCCTTACTAACATTATAAATACTAAAGTAACTCTGTCGTGAAAAGGTAACATATCACGCCTAAACTACTGAGCCTGTTTTGATGAAACTTGGTACAGTGGAAAAGAAATTGAGAAAAAATATAGGCTACGTTTTCACGGAAAAGGTTTGAGTTTAATGAGTCAAAAATATGCACAGATTGCGAATGAAGTAAAAACTAAGTCTCTAATCCAGAGATCTAAAATAAAATAAACGGTGGAATAACATACCACATAGGTACAAAAATATTAAAATTTTATGAATAGTACACAGTGAATATTAAAATATTTTAAAATAAAGCCATTTTATACGTCATACGTCATAGAGTAGGTAACCAGACGCGTAATCTTGGCGTTGGACATGATTACACGTCGTCGTTGACCAAAACTGAACCACCCAATGTATGAAGGCACATATGTATGGTTATAATATATTACATATGATGTATGTAATCCTCGGCTCTGTACAAACAGACCGGCGCAAAGAGCGCATTTTTATCGTGTTAAAAAAAACTGTGATATTAAAAAAAAAGTTAATTTTTAGCCCATTCGCTTTTCAAAAAGTAGTGAATTAAAAACATAACCTTATTTTAATGTACCAAAACTCTTTTAGGAGATAATAACTCCCTCCGCCGATCTATCTGTACGTGTAGTTTAAGCACTTCGATTCAATTTTCTCAACAGTGTTTTACTGATAGAAACATTTGAAACCAGAATTGCTGCTTTATTATCATAAAGAACGCAGCGCTTGTAGCCCCGCGGTTTGTGTTGATCGTGATCGGTAAAGTTGAGTAAGTCGATAGGTGACCGCTGGTCACCAATTTGAAGACCGATCCCGAGGTTCGGAGGACACGTCAACACATCGATCCCGGTTTTCAACCGACTTCAAAAAAGGAGGAGGTTTTCAATTCATACTTTTTTCTTTTGAAGTTATTCTTCTTTCGGCACGTTAGAGAAAAATTGTGAGTGTAAATTTTTACTATGCGTGCGCGCACCGTCACAAAAAACCGACACCCTGAAGTTAGCTAGTCAACGTTCTTATTTATTTCTATTATTAGTGTCATTTTGTCTACAAACATATAACGCGAAAGTATTTTTTTTTAAAGATTTATATCTTGTCACGGCAAAGCTTAATTAGACCCACTTCCTCTTACATTACGGCGCTGAAATTTTGCATACAATTTCCGTCCTGATGATAATGCATTTTTATGATAAGCTAAGATACTACGTTCAGGATTGGCTCCAGACAAAGGAACTCGTCATCGGTTAACAGTCCAGTTATGAAATGTTATGAATTTCTTCGTACTGGGGCTCTATAATTAAAGCTTGTTTTTTTTAATTGTATTAATAAACAATATTTCATTCGCTTTCGTCTGCACGATAGCTACATTGATACAAAGTAGCCAATATGTTATGCTAGAATTCAATCTATCTCTCTGCAAAATTTCATTCATATCCATTTAGTATTTTTTGCGTGAAGGAGTAACATCCATCCATCCATCTTCACCAATATAGTATTTGTAGGTCAGTTCGTAAATATGTAAATAATAACTACATTTTTATATATTTAGTTTATTGTGGCCCAGTAATTCTAGTATCTACATTACCTACCGTGAGTTTAATGGACGAAGTGCCTGGCAAGCAAAACCCTTCCCTTATAAACAAGCAGACTATGTTGCGTAAACAAAATATGATTAATATGCAAGATTTCAGTTCTTCGCTGAATAATTATATTCCGTAAAAGGACTAGATATCTTTAATTTTAACGATATCTGTGAAATCCCTACTATATAAATGAAAAACTAACTCCGTCTGTCAATACTGATTACTACAATTTTGTTTGAGCTGGATAGGCTCTGACACTACTGCTTTCGGGGTCGGGGGCGGTGAGAGTGGGAGCTCGAATCATCCAGCAGGCGGCCCTGGGAAGGACGGTATATGTTGCCACATAGTGTTGTGGAGTAAAAATACTCAGAGATGAGCTCGAAAGGCGCATCGCGCTGAGGACACCGGTCGTGATCCTTGTGAGATCCCGGAGTCCTTACAAAGCGCAGAGGCAGGCCACCGTACCTCAAAGTGCCGGGCACCTTTTGAAGGTTTCCCCCTCGACAGCAAAAAAAATTAAACTACTGGAGCGATCTTAAAAAGTCATTTTTTCCTTTTCATTACATTCCTACACTCTTTCGGATGAACATAAACTATAGAATATTTTCAAAAACGTTAGGGATACATATGAAAACTTCGACAATGTAACCCAAAGCACAATCAGACTATATCCTATTCCTGTGTCAAAATTAAGCCACATTCATTCTGTATATATGGCACGCAGATTTAACTAACATTCATCTATTCATTCTCACAAATTTCGCAAAAATCGCATTTATAATATAAAATTACCTAACGAAAATACAGTCAAAACGCGGAGAGGAGATCTGGGGAGCGTCAAAATGCCGTGATTGGACGTTTCAAAATTGCGTCACATCATAATCACAGCAATTTAATTCATACGAATATTATTGACGAGTTTGTTTGATCCCGCTTATCTCGGAAACTACTCGTCCGAATTGATAAATTCTTTTTGAGTTGCATAGTCCATTTATCCACGAAAGTTAATTGATATATTTTTTTTATTCAATAAACTAGTGCTTGACCACAATCTCGCCTGATGGTAAGCAGTAAGGACACTAATTATGGGAACAAAAATAATAAAACTCTAGACTGATTTAAGTGAAAATACGTATAATTGGTGATTAGATGTACATTATACAAGTTGGTTATTGTTATGATATATTATATATATATTATTCCCGCGGGATCACAGCCGGGTAGCTAGTACGTTTCCACGAGGACTCCTATATTATAAATTGAACGGTACTCTTGTGTGTTGTGCAACACAGTTGTAAAGTAATTCTTAACTCATTGTTATTCTATAATTGCATTAATATGCATGAGTACAGCATCAAAAGAATACGACTTTCAAACCGCCCAGTTTTTTGTCTTCCATTAAAATGCATGAGGCTCATTGGGGGAAAGCGATACAGTGACAGCATACTTTTTTTAACCTTGGAGATGTCCCAAAATATTTTATCAATTGCTGTAATGCCGAATTCTTTTAAGATCACCGCCAATTCAATAAGAAGTATCGAATTGTTTCGTAATTGTTGTGAAATACATACAACGAACTGTGCGCCACGGTTTAATGTTGATTTAAAGCAACCCATGTATTATTCTATTCTGGCATGTATTACTCTGGGCCAAGTTTCATTCAGATCCGTTCAGTTGTTTTTAAGGAGTACTAAACATTCATCCATCCATCCATTCTCACAAACGTTCACATTTATAACATTTGTGGCATAACAGACATACATATAGATACAATGCATGTAAAATTCTTTATTGTATACCACAGGAAATTATATAAAATTAGATTCATAAGTTTCTATTTATAGCTAGATTTATATTGAATCGTTCAAAGCCCGGCGGATTGTTTCGATTGTACGCGATCGAAAAAGTAAAGCAACAGCGGGCGCGGTCGGTTCGAGGATGGGTGACCGCTAGTGGCAAACATTTTAGGGACACTTTTGTGATTCGTAGGCCACGTAAAGCCATTGGACCCGTTTATCGTTAGATAACAATCGCTAAGTCATGTCGGAGGCCTTCAGGCGGCTTTTTTATATTTAATAGGTTAGCGCTTGACTACGAAACCAACTGATGGTAAGTTGCGCCATAGTCTTTGATGGTAAACCGCGCTAACTTAATAAAAAGCCTATTCACACTTGAATTAAGGACATTTATGTTATAATCAAACGAGAATACCGACGCGGGCAACTTATTCCACTCCTTAATAAATAAATAAATATCTTTGGACAACTCACACACGGCCATCTGACCCCAAACTAAGCGCTAGCTTTTGCTATGGTGATCAGTAAACATACATATATACTTTTAAATACATACTTATATAGATATTTCTATTATACACCTAGACACACAGAACGAACATTCCTGCTCATCACAGAAAAGTTTGACCTGGATGGGAACCGAACCCACGACCTCCGGTGTAGTAGTCAAGTTCACTAACTACGACCAACCGGCCTGTCCTTCGCGGTACGAATGATAAAGGACAAACCTCCGACACTTGGATCGGCCGCTAGCCACTAGGGTACGCTGTAGGCCTCCTCAGTACAAGAAGACCTGTGCCCAGTGTGCCATGTAATAAAGC
Source organism: Asbolis capucinus (assembly GCA_018249125.1). Lineage (NCBI taxonomy): Eukaryota > Metazoa > Arthropoda > Insecta > Lepidoptera > Hesperiidae > Asbolis > Asbolis capucinus. The sequence goes on from DWJZ01010292.1 coordinate 9,684, forward strand.
CAAGTTTGTGTCAATGATAAGGAATGCATAAAAATTGCACGAGCCGTTTCTCAGTAGTGCGTTCACACGAGTGCGAGATATACGAGTGGTTCTCAGAAATGAGGCGAAAAGGCGAGTTACTTCCGTGCTGCGGCTGTTTTGATCCGCTGCACCGCCTTAACTTAGTACTATCACGTAGATATTCGAAACAAGATCTGTGTAATATATTAGAAAGAAACAAACAAATACACTATTTAAATCTACAGCTAAAACTATTTGCTTATTTTTGTTTAACTTACAAAGTGATAGGATATAATTAGAAGTTGTTTGGAATCAGATGACAGTGTTAGATATTTTAAAAAAATAAAAAAAATGTTTTAAATTAAAAAAAATATCGATTGATATATCGAGGCAGGCTTTAAATATAAAAAAAATTATTAATTATGAATCCACAATACAAAGAAATACATAATTTCATAACTGTATTGTAAACCGTTGAGGAGTTCCCTTGTCTGGAGCCAATGTTGACTGATGTATCAG
>DWJZ01010293.1:0-10202 GCA_018249125.1 Asbolis capucinus
ATGTACAAGTCTGTATTTTTATCTTTTTCTTGGTGTACAATAAAGAGTTATCTATCTAAAGTTTATGAGGATGAATGGACGGATTTTATAACTCTAGCCAAAACTACTGAATGAACCTGAATGCCAATTGTAACAGAGATAGATTGTAGCCTGGAATAGCAGATAGGCTACTTTTATCTACACAATACATGGAAAGCCGCGGGCGGATGCTAGTAACAATATAATTCTGTAATTAGTTTCAATTTCATACTGTATTTTTTGGATGCACGATTTTTCTCGCTGTTTGTTACTTTTTGTTTAATACCATTCAGTTTTATCCGTGCTCTATAGGTGACGGATATATTTGAAACAACATACAAGTGACATCATCAACAAAAATATATGCGATTATTAAATGAAATTGGATATTTAATTTGTATACAATGCTAACGGCCCTATAGCTTTGTTAGTAGCGACTATGCTTGCAAAACAAGAAGTCCAGGTTTCAATTCCCGACCCTTATTGTAACATACATATGAATAATGTAGTAGAATAGAGTATACATTTTGGATGATTGAACTTTAAAATATCTTTGTTGGTGTTGGCAAGGCAAGAAAATAAATTGTTAATCAAGAAACAGTACAGTTGTGCCCTTTTTGCTCGACTTGGCGGTGATACTACCGTGCTCCCAGTTTCTAAAATCGATGTGGAATTTTTAAGGGGTCTGGTAAAATAAAACATGAAATATATTCATTGTTTATATGTAAACACATAAAAATATTTGAAAATAACATTACATTTAAAAATTAAAAATTTATGTATAAGTTACCAATTTGATATTACGTCGAATAATTTATTTAAACCACATTAGTTTATAATTACATTTACTGACAATAAAACTAAATATTTGTTGTGTGCACCATAAGCGGGCTAACTGAAACGTCTCGCAACCCATATTTATTACCTTCTGTAGTCCTCTTCACTTTTTACAAGTTCCTCTTCACTTTTACTTTCGTAGGACATAATATCCTCATCCGATGCTTTGTAACTTTCGCTGAAACCTGTTTTGCTTGAATCTTTGTCTTTAGATTCAATTTTATCATCACTGTTCTTTTCTCTTGCTTCACTCTCGTTTTCTTCTTTGTTTGCCTTTTCTTCCTCCTTCGATTCATTGCCTTTGAATTCATCTTTTGACTTCTCCCCAGAATTTCCTGCGAAACGACTTTGGAGGTTCTTCTCCTCTTCACTGTCTTTTTCTTTCTGTTCGTCACTATCTTTCACGTTTTCTTCCTTGCTTACCTTGTTTTCCTCCTTTGATTCATTGTCTTGGGATTCTCCTTTGCTCTCAGAACTTTCTGCGAACCGACTTTGCAGTTGCTTTTCTTCTTCACTGTCTTTGCCGTTTTCTTCTCCACTCTCTTTCACTTTTTCTTCCTTGCTGGCCTTTTCATCCTCTTTCGATTCTTTGCTTTTGTTCTCAGAACTTTCTGCAAACCGACTTTGCAAATTTTTTTCTTCTTCGCTGTCTTTTTCCTTTTCCTTTTCTTCTTCACTCTCTTTCACGTTTTCTTCCTTGCTTTCCCTATCTTCCTCTTTCGATTCTTTGCTTTTATTCTCAGAATTTTCTGCAAAACGACTTTGCAAATTATTCTCTTCGCTATTGTCCTCTTTTTCTTCAATCTCTTTCACTTTTTCATCCTCGCTCACCTTATCTTCCTCATTAGATTGTTTGCTTTTGTTCTCAGAACTTTCTGCAAACCGACTTTGCAAATTTTTCTCTTCTTCGCTGTCTTTTTCATTTTCCTTTTCTTCCTCACTTTCTTTCACTTTTTCTTCATTACTCATCTTGTCTAACTCTTTCGATTCTACGCCTTTATTTTCAGAGCTTTCTGCAAAACGACTTTGCAAATTCTTCTCTTCTTCGCTGTGTTTTTCGTTTTCCTTTTCTTCTGTACTCTCTTTCACTTTTTCTTCCTTGCTCTCCTTATCTTCAGCCTTCGATTCTTCACCTATGTTTTCAGGACTCTCTGCAAAACGACTTTGCAAATTCTTCTCTTCTTCGCTACGTTTTTCATTGTCTTCTTCTTCTCCACTCTCTTTTAGTTTTTCTTCCTTGCTCTCCTTATCTTCCGCCATCCGTTCTTCGCCTTTGTCCTCAGAACTTTCTGCAAAACGACTCTGCAGGTTCTCAACTTCTTCCCTGTCTTTCTCGTTTTCCTTGTCTTCGACACTTAATTTCATGTTTTCTTCTTTGCTTGCTTTTTCTTCTTGGCTTGTTTTTTCTTCTTTGCTTGCGTTGTATTCTTTGCTTCCGTTGTATTCTTTGCTTCTATTTCCTTCTTTGCTTGCATTTTCTTCTTTTTTGGAGTTTTCGCTTTCGAATTTATTTCTGTGTTTTTCACTTTCTTCTTTGCTGGCATTTTCTTCTTCTTTTGAGTCTTTGTTTTTGGATTTATCGCTATATCGATCGTCTGAACTTCCTGCAAATCGGGTTTGTAATTGTTTGTCCGCGTTTTCTTCTTCGCTTTCTTCGTTGATTTCTTTCTGCCCTTCATTTTGAAAGTTCTCTTTCTCGGAATGATTGTCATTCAAATCGTTATTTTTTTCATCTAAGCTGTTATTTTTGGAATCCTCGATGCTTTCTGCAAAACGGCTTTGTAATTCATTCTCCTTCGTTTCGTTTTCGTCTTCTTTTTCCATATCATTTTCTTCCTTGCTTTGTTCTTCTTTTTCATCTGAGTATTTTATTTTCTTTTCAGAACTTTCAGCGAAACGACTTTGCAGCTTCTTCTGCTCTTCATCTTCCTTATGTTTTCCCTCTCCTACGTTTTCCTTTTCTCCTTCCAAAATATTACTAGCATAACCGTAAACATCTAGACTAAAGCTGTAACCCCTACTGCGTCTACTTTCAAGCTTAACAACAGCATAGTCCTGGTCCACGCCACCTTCTAGAATCCAACTGCTACCATCACCTCTCAAGTCTTGTATATCAATCGCTTTTATCTTACCACCATTAGTCAATTTAATGTCAAAAGTTTCAGACCTTTTTATGAATAATATTCCCAAAGCGTCAAAGTTTCCATGGTAGAGATGTTTCGAATTTTCATAAAAATCTCCTACTCTTAAACTACCATCAGCACTGACTAACGATCCAAAACTGAGTAATAAAAGGGTTAAAACTGTTTTTGATGCCATGACTATTTCTTTACCAACATGGTACTGATTATGTGATAATTGTTTGTTGAGTTTCTTTATATATTTAAATTTAATAACGACATTTTAATTGGCCTGCCGTAAATGTTTCCACGAGATAAGTTAATCGGTTATAAAATGCTTTGAGATATTTTGGCTGTTTATCTAAAACTGTTCTAAATGTTTGTGTATTTAATACATTATTCGGTTACTATTTTTATTTTTATCACAAATTGAATTGAACACTGTGATTGCGTAGTTCATATTCGGCACCGATGTATGTCTTACATAATTTTATGTCATTGAAGTAACAAGAAAGAGAGAAGAGTTCAGAAAACAAGCCACTATGAAATAGACTAAGTCCAAAGGTTGGCCCTTGCTGTTGAAGGTTAGTCGAACACATTTTTTATTTTAATAGGTTAAGTGAACATTAAAAATATTAATGAGAGATTTGTTGGGGTAACAATTTTTTTTTGGAAATAGGACTTATTTTTGATATGTCATTTATTATGGTACTAATGCAATTCCTTTGCCTGTACATATATCACTGTCCTTTATATATAACATTAGCCCTGCAAAATTGTGTGCCGGCATTACGAAATCTGGAGAGGGAAAAATCTCTTTTAGAAACGACGTTGACATTATATTATTAAATAGAAGTTTTCAACGTCAAAAATTCTGGTATGAATATATACTAACTATTTATTTTTTATCTAAATGCGTCAAATTGTTGTATATTTAAAATTATCAACATGATTTCTCACACGCATATAAACATCTTATCATTATTTTCACTATCAATAAGATCACAGATAAAATCATTCAGTACCGTGGCGTTACGATAAACTTTTGCTATTCTTATACCTTTGTCTACATTATTCAAAACGAGAAATCTTTATAAGTACCCAAGATGGCACGAAAATGGCGGGAAGTCACGTTAATTTTTACGTTTTTAATGGTGTTAGAAATGAACAGTTTAACAGTAAACGCAGTCAGTTTCTTAAGTGGTGAACGTGTTGAAAATGACAAATTAATTCATAATAGTGTTCACGTGAAACTACCGATAAGTTACATCAGATCTGAGGATTTAGCATTCCCGAAATATAATGAAGAGAGTGATTATGTTATTACCGCCATTCATGTTAGAGACAACTGGGCAAGCGCTGGATCTGTGGAAGTAGACTATGGTGGGGTTGGTTTGACATTTGCGAATATACATCTACGTAGCGCGCCGTGGAGTGGATACAATTTTACTGTAGACATTTACGGGGTTAAATAGTATGTCAGTTTAATTAAATTTGTACATTTTGAAAAGGTTTTTTTGTTACAATTAATTCTTCACGTTGCCTTCCTAAATGTTGTGCTAAGTGTCACGAGTAATTGAATTAAGTATTTGCAAAGATATCTTTCGATTAAGAAAGATATCAGACAGGATTTTTACAGGTTACAGACTCGGTATTCTATACGGTACATTTTGGACAGTGTGCGCAGGAATTACACGACTTAATTCCCCCCACCACTTTCTACCATCGAACGACATGAGGCATCCGGGTATGCATCCTTTCACCAAGGATATCCCTCCGCTACGAACGAAACGCTTCGCCTCTTCCTTGTACCGCGAAGGATTGGAATAAATTGCCAGCGTCTGTGTTTCCGCTGACGTATAATGTAGGCGTCTTCAAGACGAGAGTGAATAGCCTTCTTCTAAGTTAATGTGCTAAGACTATATCGTCACTTACCATCAGGTGGGACTGTAGTTAAGCATTAACTTATAATATGTAAAAAAAAGGAATGTGCTGGCAAGCAAATTCCTTTTCGAATGCGCTTATTCCTGAGGGAACATCTATATTTTTTACGTAAGAAAGGATGTCATGAAATTGTACATTTACATTAATTAAAATCATAAAATCTATATACTACAAAAGGGATAAGTTTGTTTGTTTGTTTGAACGCACTAATCTCAAAAAATACTAGCCTGAATTCATAGTATTTTTGTATTGAATAATCAACTTATCCAAGAAAGATTATAATATACTTTTCATTACGAAAAACGACCTTATTCCCGCGTGGTAACACTTGGGTACTTTGTATGGGTATATGGCCCTCAATGAACACTTGTAAAGACCATAACTTTGATATCGAACTATGATATTAAACTGATTTCAGAAGAAATGTAGAATATACGGGTCCTTTTGTATCCAGGAGTTTATGTTACGTTTAGTAAACTAGTAGTTACTGAAGTTTAATTATTTAATTATTTGCATTTAATCCGAATCATATATTAATAAAATATTATCTAGGAACTTTGCCAAACAAAAAAGCAAATTACTGTCATAATATGAGCACAGCAGTCTACGATACACTGGCAATAGTTTTCTTTTATTGCATTTAATCCTTCTTCCTCATTTTTAAAAAGATATTTGTCTATTAATATGCCTGCTTTGTATTTTTGCTAAAGTGAATGATTGATTTGTAAGTTCAATTTGTGTTTTTGTGATGACATAAACGGTTTTAATATTGAGTAACAAAAACCATTACTCATTCCTTCATCACGTAAAACCGTCGATCGTTTCGTCATGTTCGAGGCCTTCGAATAGCATAAAAAATTTCGTAGAATATGTTCTAGGCCTCCGCCGGGCTCCTGTGCCTGACCTGTGCTCACTAGTGGGCTATCTATTGATTCAAGAAAACCAGAAGTTGATGGAAGGTTTGATTTTTTAGTATTAACAACATGAAAATGAGCAAACGGTTCACCTGATTGTAATTGATCACCGCAGCCCGTAGAAATTAGTAACACCAGGTGCAGTGACCAACACGTTGCCTGATAGGAAGGAAGTAGAAGAAGACATTAAGGAGAAGAAAGGAACAAGAGAAGGAGTACATCGCTGAAGCACCTAGTAACAATAACGCATACCAACAATGTACCGTTTCAGGACGGGTGCCAGAAGAAGAATGGGGAAGAAGATGGCTGAAGGACAGGGACGAAAAGAGGAGAACTGGCTCTCTAACTCCCAGTCGGAACAGCGTGTGATTGGAGTTTGTATTATAGGCTCCCCCAATACCACTGATTGATTAAAATGTATAGAGCTCAGCGACAAGATTTTTTCCTACAGATGACTTAAAATAATGTTATTCGATATCTCTGCAATAATTGACTTTAAATGATAAGTAAATGAATCGAAAAACCATCTATAAAAATGTCATTAAGAAAACCAAATACATGTTACAGTTATGTACCAGTCGTTAAGCTTTAACGGCATTGGCGATAATAGTTTTATACTATTCGTTACTAACACATTACTCGTTTATGATAATTTAATACCGCAGGAATTTATAAAAGCCGCTGACATGGACAACGAACATGCTACTCAATACAAAAAAATTGAGGGGGTTGCTTGTGACGTTGATGGAAGTCTTCCATCAAGAATGTCATAAGGGCTGGTGAATCTGGTGATTTGGCGTTTAGTGCAATATGCTCTCAGATTCCAAAATTTTAACATAGGACAGCGCCAATATGGCGCCGACCATATAGACTCTTCTGTACGAAGCTGTCAGCATATCTAGTTATATGTAATGAGATCAGAGATAAAAGCCCAGTGATAGGGTGACATCAGCAAATTTCCACTGGCCCCAACGTGACTGGACCCCCGACCCGAGAAGCTACGACTCGGAAATGACCAAACAATTTCCATAAAATTTCGTACAAAAAGTTCTTTCTTTAAAGACCGAAATAAGGTATGGGCTTTCACTTAAATGTTTTGTTAAATCTAAGGGTTGATTAGGCCAATCCAGAGCAAGGATGCTTCGGTATCTGATAACAGCAAATGAACTGGTATGGATTTTACTTTTTATATCAATAACACTTAAAAACTTTTCATAAGGCACCAGGATTAACGTAAAACGCCTGCCTATTTGTAATAGCATTATCATATTTAGACGTTTTAAAAATAAAAAAGTTTGTGAGGATGGTTGGATGGTTGCGTTACTCTTTGACGGAAAAACTATTGAACGAATCCGAATGTAATTTGACACAAAGATAGCTGATGGTTTAAAATAGTACGTAGGCTACTTTTTACCAACATACCACGCTAATCTTGTACAAAAACAACTTAACAGGTCTTCAATGATGCTTCACCACATAAGAAGAAAGAGAAAAGTACAATACTCAACCTTCAGCTGGATTACAAGTCGTAAGACGATGTCGTACATTGTCGTTAGACGAGCAAGAACTACACTGATAAATTGCAACTAGCCAGACAGCTTTACAAACAGCATCATCAGTCATGGGTTGCATCCATAACTGTCCTGGCTCGGGTCGTCACTCACAATGTGAGGGGTACAGGTTTTAGTCCTCCTCGTAGCCCAAGTGCGAACTGCTGAACTCCACACCTTCGAGGACTTTATGGGGCACTCTCAGCAGTGCAGTGCACTGCACAGCTGCAGCAGTTCAAATGATAATTAATTTGTACATACGCACATAAGTTTTTGAAAATGACTGGCACGCGCAGAACTCGAACGTGGACCGGCCGTCCGAGAGACTAACGTTAAAATCGTTAAACATGTGTGCCCAGAGATATTTAATTTTAATTGGCCATGACGTAAAACTACTAATTAGTATTTCTTAATCTCTATAAAAACCCCTTGACATCATAAATAAAATAAATCAAGTAAAGCACCCAGAAATAAAATAGACGAAGATAAAAACGATATATTACTGCTTCAAATAAATTCTACTCGCCAGATATGGAGCGGACTTCTTGTGTTTGGTACCCGTGGGTTGGAATTTATAGAGCTGTTACAATATTAATAATATCCATATTATGTTCATAAATAAAAATAATTAATAACCAAATAGTTTAACGGCCTGTAATATTAACTGTTTGAAAATAAATTAACTATACTCGGTGCAAATTTGATTTGGAATTATTTTCCTTTAAAAATTGACAAATTTGTATGTTTGACAATCGAGGAATTGTCTGAGTTTTTGATGTTCAACCAACAGCTCCCTGGAAAAACATGATTTTAATATAAAATAGACTGGCAGTCTTACTTATTGTAAGTAATTGCTCTGCGAAAAGATAATAACGAAATCTTTTTTAAATACATAATCTTTCAAAGTTTAGCTTTTATGTTATTGATTTCTGTGTAAAAAAATAAATCTTGCAAGTATAATTTGACTTACTTTCCAGCGTATAAATAAGCTGGAATTACGCATAATTATGTAAAATGCGTAATAATACAATATAAGAATGCCATACATCTAATTTGATGATAAAGTCAGATAGTAATTATGTGAATTTAGAACAGAAACGAAGCAATACCGAGGTAGTACTATAGACTTTGGGTTAAGCTTGAGAAGACCCTTAGTTTTATGGTCATTAACTCATCCAATAGTTAACTAAAGTGGTAAAGTTAAAAATACCAAGTCTACGATAATGTACTAATATAAACAATACATACGATAATAAGGTACAAACCTATTATTATTAAAATTAGCCGAAAAAGAGATACTCGACTATACAACAATTAATATCATTGCCTGTTACTTTAAATTTTCACATGTGGAATACATTTACAGGCAAATCTCCCATTTCGTCATGGATTATATGAAATATTGATATTTCCATAATAATTATGATGACTAGCTATGCCCCACGGTTTCACCTGCTTCAATTTGAAGAAAAAAAATACAAAATAATAATATTTTCCAATTTACTATTAATGCTTAGCTCGCAGCGTGATATTATAGCTTTCTTCAGTACATGGACTATCTACCACAAAAATATTTATTTCAACTCGAACCAATATTTCCTAAAATTAACGCGAACAAAGAAACAAACAAACTCTTCAGTTGTATAATATTATAATATATTGCGATGAGCAGCTCGTTATAAGCCCATGTCACATTCACAAGTGGGACTATAATGGTCCATTATAAGTGTAAAGTAGGCCTAATGAAGAATTGGTTCAGAAGGGTGTGGGATCCGTTTTTATTTGAACCGGTTTGGTTTTTGTTAATTACTCCATCTTAAAGTTCCCCTTATGATTCTCTGGGTATATTCCCCGACATTAACAATAGGGCGTTTTTGACAGTTCTTTTTTTGGGAGAACGATAATTCTGGAAAATTGTATCTTTTTTTTAATTTCATTATTTTTAGTTTTATGCAATTTGTTTTTGACAATTCTTTTTTTGGAAGTACGCTAATTTTGGAAAATTGTATCTTTTTTTTAATTTCATTATTTTCAGTTTTATTTTTAATTTTTGAATATTTTTGAATTTTCCTGTCCACTGCGTGCCCCACAATAAAGCCCCGATAAGAATTATACAAAAAAAGTATATTTTTTAACAATTATTATTTTTTGTATTCTTGTAATAAAAAAAATAATTCATAAAATGAAGTTTTCATATGGTTATTTGTTTGAAATTAGAATTAATTCGTAAAATTGCAATCTAGCGGAATTTAATCTTCGTAAAAATGTATGGCCAGGATTTTCACTCATACAAACGACTACGTAACCAAAACTTGGTAATTAATTTAATTGAATGTAGTTAAATGGAACTAAATAGTATTTCAAACTAGATAGCAGCCTCGGCTCGGTTTACTAGTTGCTCATCATAAAATGACCAGTAATTTCATTTTAATTGTTTTAGATATCAAACCAATAAACATTCTAATAAGCTGATTTATGCGACTTTATCTACAACCACAATAACAATCTTTAAAGATTTTTATGTGATGAGCAGGCAAATGAGCAGACGATCTGATGGTAAGTGGTCACCGCCGTCAATGGACGTTAATACCACCAGACTGGGGTGTTACTAACGCGCTGCCTGCCCAGAGCGCATACGCGGGGAACAGAAAGAAACAAGGGACTATAGATTGTTAAAGCAACTGGGATCGACAACGATTTATTATTATTTTTAATTTAATTTAGTTTTACTATACTTTTTAAATGTTATCCTATGTTTATAAATTAACTTTCTTGTTCATCCTATTAGTGCTTTTTTTTTTTGTGAAATATTTTAATTT
>DWJZ01010294.1:0-10201 GCA_018249125.1 Asbolis capucinus
AGTGAACCTGACTGCTGCACCGAAGGTCGTGGGTTCGATTCCCACCCAAGTCAAACTTTTCTGTGATGAGTAGGAATCAGTTGTCTGATCACCATAGCGCAAGCTAACGCTTAGTTTGGGGTCCGATGGCTGTGTGCGAGTTGTCCAAAGATATTTATTATTTTTTTTCACCGATATTTCGATCCAGCTGCGTAAATCAAGGTCCCACCCGAACTGTTCTGCAGCGAAAAACATCGTGAGTACTCATAACATAGCACAACTATCAAAATAGATGACAGTATCTCAAATAGCTTAGTCAACCGATTTAGTTATTGGATTAACTAAATGTATGTACAAATTGGATGTTTTTATGTATTACACTAGGTGGCAGTACTGTACGCCAAATGAAACTCGGCTTACCGATGATTCAAATTGACACCAGCCGCTGAGGATAATTCCAGCTACCTTCAAATTAAAAATTATACTTTTTTAATTTTTCACGACGATTACCAACGCCAAAAATCCCAAGCATAAACAAATTAAACATCAGAAGGTTAAATGATTTAGGCAGCTCCCAAAAGAGTGTGAAATGAACGAGAAGGAAATGAAATTCGGTATAATTGGGAGTAGGTGGAATTTGGAAAAAGCGACGTTATACAAAAATAAATAGGCACCGTCCAAAGCAGCGAAGTGCGGCCGCAGTAACGCGTTAAATTGAACGACGCCGGCAATAAAAGCTAATTGAGTGAGTGCCCATTAGAGGGGAATCGTCACGGAACGGCACACGATTGATAAAACTTTGCGCTTCCCAAATAGAAGCAACACAATTGAAATGGAAATTATCATTGCATTAAACTTGCTCAACTGTCTTGTGTTTTATTAGCTTTCCGAGCTTCCACCGCTCCATCCATCTATCAGCCTTTCAACTTCCACTGTTGGTCGTCGGCCTCTAGCCATTTACGCCACTCTGACCGATCTTGGGCCTTCTGAGTGCACTAGATACCCGCTGTCGTCTTCAAGTCATCAGTCTACCTGGTCGGAGGCCAGCATATGTTCCCATTTCGACCCCTCAGTGTTGAAACGCAAAAAGTGCCTGTAGAAAACAAGACTGTAATCTATTTTTGTATCAAATTTCATTCAGTTTCGACCCATAGTTATTGTGTAGTAGTGTCAAAAAAATTCTTATTTATAATACTACAAGGACTTGCCAAATTGCGAAATCTGCTAATCAGAAGTGAAGTGCTGGATGCACCTTGAAAAGATCCCTAAAATAATGTTTCGCAGTGTTTCCATGCTCAAGGACGTTCATATTAAAGATCCTCTGTCGTCAACTACGAATTCAGGTCCTTGGTAACATCTTACAATAAAGATTCCATGGATCAACTAGTTCGGGGCCAGGTGAAAACAGAAGAACTCACGTTCGATCGCCAATTCACTGGATTTACCTAATCAAAATGGCTGCCAAGTCTACCATGAATCAATGTCCTTGCCAAGCCAGATATTACTTCCAAAAGACCTTTAAGAAAAGGATTAAAACTTTAGAGTAAATAAAAATTATATTTTGGTATTGTGATAAACTGGTAAATTCAGTAAGTAAGCTATTGGTTCCTAACACGAAATAAATAAGACGTTTCAAAGGAAAAAAATGTCTTCAATAAAGAGATAGGAGTACATATATCTTACACCGTATACGAGTCCTGTGACTAAATTCTTTATCAAATAAATCGTTTTTTCCCTAGACAGGAATAAGTGCTTATTTTATACAACTGCCAACTGAGACCTTTTCGATATGCGAACTGGGCATTGTCGATCAGTCCGCCTCGGGACAAATATTTCTTTTTAAGACGCCCCGCTTAATTTGGTACCGAAATCATTTGTATTTCTTCGCCAATAGCGTTAAAATTGTTACAATTTACAACTGTTTTGTTAGACTTGTTTGTAACTTGTAACAATTTTGTAAAATATAACAAAATTGTTCTTGTAATTGTTTACTAGAAAGATATTACTGGTATTATGTTAGATTTACGTTCAAATTATAATTTTGTGCTGAATTTATATTAAGACCGTTCCTGTCAGCATATTAATATTGTGAGTTTTGTTTTACTTTAAGAGTATTAAGAAATTTTGCTTGGTTCAGCGTGTTAAAAAAATATATTCATAAGATTATTGTTTTTTTAATACTTTTTTCGTACTTATTTGTTTAATCTGCCGGGTCTATCCAGAAATGTTCTCCTCTAAAAATGTATCTAGGAGGACTAACCCTCCTAAAACCTCTGAAGGTTTCAAGATTATAGGTATTCACCAAAAAATATTTCCGTCAACGAAATAAAATGTTTTACTCTAAAAAGGGATAAGTATGAAATATAATTTAGGACATTTTTATATCCATAAAAAACCATAAAAATCGGTCGAACCGCAGTTAGAATTGGAAGAAGATAAATATGCCTTCATGCGTTTGGAGCTTCAGTTTTTGATCCGCTTTCGAACGCCATCTTGTCAAACTTACGTCAATCATCCCACGATTATTCCTAAGAATTGTATTTTATGTTATAATAATAATAAATATTTCAGACGATAGTCCATATAAAAAAATTCTTAACCGTATGTTAGTCCTTAACTTACTTTAAAACTAAATTAATTGTATAACTAACTTACGTATTTTATTACAGATATTGTTAGAATTAACGAATGACAAAATTTTAATTTCCGAACATTAATTCCTTAATGTTTATGAAATTTTGTTTAATGATGTTGTCGTTCAAAATTTAAATAAAGTTATGTTCCAAATTTAATACTTTATGAAATAATTTGCGGCCACAGATAAAACAACTTTTATAAATGTGTGAGTCCATAATTACCAAAACGCTTCGTTGAGCGTAAATTGTAACCGCACGATGGTTCCAATTTTGCTTAAAATTGTTTTTTGTTTTGACCTAAAATGATATCCGTTTCCGGTTTTTAGGGTTCTCTAGGAAATTCGGCAAATTTGGATTTGACTTGTCCGTTCATCATTCGGGATATATATAATTATCATGGAAATTCCTGGCATGAAATCTTGAAAGTATTTTAACATTATATATTCATGCACTAGATATGGTATTTTGGGGTTCTCTCGGCACCCCATTTTATTAGTATTGTTTATTATTAATTTTGGGCTGCTGAGGGGTAATGGTGGGGTAAATGGGTGAATGGTGGAATTCTTTAAATACCTGGCTACAGCAAAATCTACAGACAATAAATACTAAAACAATAGTTTGTTTTATCATATTTACAACAAAAAACAAAAAAAAATTAGCACACATTATGCCCTTACAATTAACGATTGAAAAATTCACCAAGTAGATAAAGGAAAATATGTGGACGTTATGTTGCAGAAACAGCTAACGTGGAAGCCACATATATAATAAGGTTTATTAAAATATTTAAAAACACGAGCTTTTTAGATCCCTAATAGAAAGAAATATACAACATTTATAACCGTATTGTTAACTGTTGAGGAGTTCACTTGACTGGAGCCAAGCCTGAATATCAGGTTATACTTGTCATAAAAATCCATTGTCATCAGGACGGAAGGCTAATGCAAAATTTCAGCTTTATCGTGTACGACGAAACTAATATGCAAACAAACTAACGTACACTGGAAGTAAAACCAAATTTATACTATATAATTGAGTTTTATAAAAGAATAAATATTAATTTCTTCAACTACGGAACCCTACAACGCATGGCCCGTCGCGCACTTGGCCGGTTTTTTACAAGTTCATTACAACTTGCTTGAGTAAATGAATGCTAATCCTGATTTATGTTCCGTACTTGCGGTAGTGAACTGACACTTATAGCAGGGAAGAGGAGGAGGTTTTATGTTCCAACTGAAATTTATACTGCCAATAAAACTGTTATAGTATCATTATTTATGTCTACAATTTTATGGTAAACATCGTTTTTATTATCAGTGTTATTTTTTTATTTATTCCGCTTTATTAATCTTTTATATGGCAACTTATAAGACTCTTTGTATGGATTTTTTTTTAATTTTAATCGAATCCTCGAGTTGAATTAAAGTAAGCAACTAATATTAAAATTAAACTAAGGTTAAAAATTTGTAATTATTTATTTATCTAAAAAACAAAATTGGAGCGTCTGTTGTAATTAAAATAACCGTTTCTTATTAAATTCTTACAATTTTTACTGTCTGTATGTTCCTGCTAAACCTCGGAACGGCTGGACCGACTTTGACGGGACTTCCACTGAAAGATAGCTAATATAATAACGAATAACTTAGGTTACTTTTATTTTAAAATTATGAAATGTAAGTTATAGTTAAATTCGCGAATTGAACAATAACTTTTTTGTTAAATTCCACGCGTTCGATGCTATGGGCACAGTCCTATAATAAAATATATTGCCTATTTGCTTTGACCTAGTACAGGGACGTAAACGGATTAGTATAATTGATACTTTCTATTCAAAACCTGATTGAAATAAAACGAACACTAAATTTTAATCTAAATTATCACTCCGCATCATTGAAAACCTAATTCAAATCAGTTCAGCCATTTCCAAGATTAACAGATACACAAACAAATCAGTAAAGTAACAAAATATCTAAAAATATTTGTTTTGGGTTCTTTCCCTTAACTTCCAACAGTAATTTCTCCCAAATATCTTCCAAGTGCAGACAGTGATAAGTTATAAACCTAGTATACTCGTGAATAACTAGCTTTTTCCCGCGACCACGTCCGCGCTGTAGTCATCTCCAGGTGGGATCCCCCCTCAACACAGTTAACACACCATCTGGTACATGATCACAAAGTTTTAATATTACGAGTACATCGTTGATAGTAAAAAGCTTCCATCCCTTATTTCTACTCCTTTAAGCTTGTTTTCGCAATAAAAAAATAGCCTATGGCTATTTTCAATATCTATCTTTTTACAAAGTTGCATCAAAATTGATTCAGTAATTTAGGCGTGAAAAAGTAAAAGATAAGAGTTACAACATCAAATACTTCCTTTCTTTATTTACTAACACATTTATAACATAGCCTGCCAGTGGCTTTGCTTGCGGCTTTGCCCGCGTGGTTAGTTGATAAAAAGACGCCTACGTGTTATTCCAGACCATGTGCAAAATTTCATTCAAATCTGTTCAGTAGTTTTTGCGTGGAAAGCAAGAAATATCCTCACATCCTCTCCTTTCGCTATTATATTAGTAATATTATCGTACCAGACTTGTCTGGAAGCACGAGCCGCCCGCGGGCAGACATGTCACACCTTACGGCTTCCTCGAATTCCCTCTCTGGTGTCTAATACGATTATATGAGAGTTGCACGCTGCCGAGACACATGACGCGGAGTTTATCTCATTTTACAGACAGCTTTTAAATGTTTTCAGATTTTAATACTTATTGTATTTTTTACTGTCTATACTAGACTTTAGGAATTGCAAAAATTTTTTCTTTTAGTAATTTTTTGGTAGTAATTTTATAATTGATTTTAGGACTTTGTGTTGTTAACTTTCGCTATAAACTATTAGTTCTTAAGACGAAATAAATTAAACTGATTTTGAGTCGATAAACCAGCGTCCATGTTTGTACTGAAATACCTACATCAAACATGATCTGAGCAACTAAAACCGATTTTGAACCGATATACGACATCACAAAATAGGTAAAGCAAGCAAATATGACTCCACGGCTCTCGGCTCGGAACAATACCGGGCCTGTGCAAGTTTTGATGGGCCGCTTGACACGAAATTTTATTTACTTTCCACAGGCCGTAAACAATATGAACGGACAATACAATATATTTGCGTGTTCATAAATTGAGATGTTGCGGATAACGTGTGAAACATTATTTAAAATATATGTAGTTTGCTTTCATGTTATTTTCATGGTTTATTTTCACGTTATTATTGACGTAACACAGCTTACAAACACGCTGTACAATGGTCAATTTAACATGTACACTAACTGGTGAACTGTGAGTTAATTTTGTTTGCGTTCCAACAATACCAACTGAGTCCAATAGGTGTAATGTACTAAATCAATAACAAATTAAAAATAATCACGCTGACAAAACATAGATGGCATTGTTATCATTTTAGTGTTTTAAGGTCAATGAACGCAAATTGGATCAGCTGTTTCTGAGAAGTTAAAAACAATAATATCACAGACATTACAAAACAAAATTGAACAGACATGGGGGTGAAATGGACCGGTCTCGTCGTTATATAGATGACGAGAGTTATCGATAGCCACATACATACATACCCTTGTAGCCACTTCTCAGAAGACGCTCTGTTTAAATGAAAATAAGTCTTTAATACATTATTCACAGTTTGAAGGTCTATTTTTATTAAAATAACATTTATTTAACTCAAATGAAACTCGAGCTGGTACAAAAAATCCAAGTTCTTTGAATATTTCATAACATAAGAGAGTTCTCTGAAACAGGTTTAGATTGAATACGTCACAAAATTATTCTATCTGCGGCACTGCTAGATGAGGACGGGCGAGTTTAATAAATTCAGTCTCAAATATATTTCAGCGGTGAAAACAGGTGCGGCACTATCACTGAAAACATCTTTATTATGTTTCAATATTATACAGACCTGTTATTTCGTATTATACAGTTATACTTGTTTTTGTACTTCAACGGCGTATAAATAATTTTGTCTGTGTTATCGAGCCAGAATGACGAGATTCCCAAACGAACTAAGGTTACATAATTTAAGGGATTAGCCAGCTGAAGTGGCTATGTGTAGGCCATATAGTTCGGGGGTCCGGCAACAGATGGGGAAGAAAGGTCGTCGAACGTAGGCCACGCCTTGGAAAAAGGAACAGCCCTCCAACTAGGTGGACTGTCGACCTAAAGAAGACTAAACAAGACCACTGGATTCAGAAGGCCCAGGACCGGTCTGAGCGTAAATTGGGGGAGGCCACATGGGCCAACAGTGGACACTAAAAGGATGATGGATGGATGGATGAAATAATTTTAAGGCTCATTAACATGACCTGTGAAAGTAAGCATCCTGGTGAAACCTGCGTGTTACACACTAGGTTCTCAAAGGCCAATCAATCCACACTTAGGCAACGTGGTGGACTGTGGTCTAGATCTCATGGAGTGTGAGAAGAGATCCGAGCCCAACAGTGGGACTGGGTTGTGAGTTGCAATGCTGAATTACAACTATTCTATGCGGTTATAGTCGTAGGAAAAAGCTGGCACTTAATATTTCGTAAATCTAAATGTCGATGACGGTTCCACAAATGCCAAGCCCTGACAAGGGACGGTCGGCAAAAACACGCACAATTTTATTATATTATGTAATATTTTATCAAAACGTCCTTTCGAAAGTGCTGCGTTTTATTGTGTGACCGGCTATGTGTGCGTTGATTTTCTTATCTGGAAATAAATTTGTACAAAAAGGATAAGGTTTACGGGAAATAACAGCTCTGTCGTACAAATTGGTTTACACGATGGTCACGAAAACATTATGTTATTATCTGTTTTATTGTACCGTCTTTTGAACGAAGAAGAAATGATAAAATGCTGTGAGAATTTTATACAATTGAATTAGATTTTCATGCCTGTTAATCATTATTAATAACTAGTTCCTGCCCGCGTCTTCGCCTACGTCTTGTGTTGATTAAAAGTACCTGTGTTATCCTATACCATATAATCTGCATGTGTGCCAAATTCAATTTTAATTCATACAACGGCTAGCGCGTGGAGGCAACGTAACGACCAAACACATAAATGTTTGTGATGATGCAAATAAGGTGAAACTACAATCAGGGTAAAATTTATGTTGTGTCCATTTCTTGCATGAGGTCTATTCATGTGTCAAATTTCATCTTAATCCGTACAACGGTTATCGCCGAAGGAAATAAGGTAGACCATATCGTTATTTTATCTTGCGTACCGTGAAGGACTGGAATAAGTTACCGGCGTCAGTGTTCCCGTTCGATTACAATGTAAATGTCTTCGAATCAAGTGTGAATAGGCTTTTGCTGAATTAGTGCACCTTACCACCCAGTCTAAATCGCTGCTTACCATCGGGTCGGATTATGGTCAAGCACTAAATTATTGAATATAATATACCTATATATTATTTTGTAGCATTTAAACAAATTTTTTTATCAACACATGACGCAAGCCACGCCGCGGATTAAACTAGTGTTGATAATAATAATAAATATTCCTATTCTATAGCAGCGTTAATTTGGCACATTAAAACACGACATAAAATAAATTCAGTCCACATAAAATATTCTCGTAAAATTCTAAGGCTCATACATTATGCATGCACCCGATGTATACCTTGCATACTTGTACGTTCCGACGTAATTGCATGCCGACGCCCACTTCTCTCCATTGCACTCCAATTCTACCGAGTATACCTTCCGGAGCCCAGGACATCCACTCCAAATTACGAACACTTAAATTAGGATCTCTGAAAGGCTTATTGTTCTCTGGTTATACTTGATTTGAAGTCATCGTTTTTATCTTATGAGGCTAATTGGCAGACGGGTCATTTGATGGTAAGTCACCACTGCCGCTCATGGACAGTGACAACATTAAACAGGGAGTACTGACGCGTCACCTGCCTTGAAAGAAGTATAATACAGGAAAGGAAAGCAGCACATGGCTAAAGCAAATGGGATCAGTAACGGCACCAACTGACCCCAGATACACTAACAAAATACTGCTTCAGGGCGAACAGAAGAAAAATGGAATGGATGACTGAAGGACGGAGAGAAAAAGAGCTGGATAGCTCTAAACCGGATCACGACAAATCGTTTGGCGACTGACTCAATCAAGAGCGTGGTAGCTAGCTAGGTGAGCTGCACAAAAAGATAGTAATCCTTTCGTTGCATTCAACCGAACAGCTTACTTCTGTGGCCTAGACACGCTGGTATAGCAGAATTGGATGGGAGTTGTATTCTAAGCCGCTCCAATACCGCTTCATGCAATCGAGCAAGTTGACCAATATGGCGATAGGAGTAGGAGTGATTTCTAGTGAAAATAATTTTATTAGCATTTTTGTTCTTCAGAGAAAATATGTATAAAAGTGTAGTTCCAGTTCATCGTCAGCATTTTCGGAGGCTTTCGGCTAAAATGCTGATTCTTGGGTTGGCCATAGGTGTTTGTTTTCTGGCTAGATGTCTTGGGCTCTCTGGCTTGATGTATTTGTCATGTGGTGTACCGTCAATGCCATCTGCCACACAGGGAGTTCATTGCCATTACTGAACAACTATTTATTAAAAACTAACTTTCGCTCGCGGCTTCGCTTAAAACAATAACCTTTGTGTTATTCCAAACTACAACCGATGTCTCTGCTAATTCTTGATCCGTTCGCATTTATAATGTTGGTAGAAAGAAAGGCAAACCAAGAAAATAACTTAGTACAGACATAATTTCACTGAAATATAAAATAAGCTAGCGTTGCTTGAGAATGACAGGTGCGAGGCGAGTAACAATCTAATTACGAGGCGGAGCAAGCGGTTACAACAACCAGACAACAAACAGTCATGTTACAACAGACAGAGCGGTGTGCAGTATTACCACTGGTCTTTTATAGGAGTACTAGCCGTGCCCTACGGTTTCACCCGCGTTCATTTGAGGAAAAAATGCCGTTTGGTTGGTCGAGTGGTCGCAAAGGCTACTGAGGTATTGTTTAAACTGTAATATTTTCCATGATATTCATTAAAACAAAATCAGATGTAAAAAAAAATCTTGTGGCATATAACGTTTATTTTATAACATACATATATAAGGATGTATGTCTTGTATGTAAAACAAACTTTGATGTAATTAATTATTTTAGAACAAACTTAATTATCATAAAAAAGGCTGTGATAATCACTCCTTATCATAGATATACATACATATATATGTATATGTTGGATTAATTCGTCCTAGAAACTCGGTAGGTTAATGAAAGTCAAAAATAATTGAGCCAGGTGCTAGAAGGGTCACGTCTTTTATCACCCCTACCGCGAAGGACTGGAATAAGTTAACGCGTCGGTGTTCCCGTTCGATTACAATGTAAATGTCTTCACGTCAAGAGTGAATAGGCTTCTACTAAGTTAGTGCACTTTACCATCGGAGACTGACCAGCAGGTGGGATCTTGGTTGAACACTAACTTGTCTAAGGTAAGAAGAAACTCTGCTAAGAGGCGGACGAATAGACACGACAAAATTATAAGATTTAGGTGAAGGAATAG
>DWJZ01010295.1:0-10200 GCA_018249125.1 Asbolis capucinus
ATATGTTGTACTGAAATATAGTATTGTCGCGTACTATATATTTCTTGAACAGTATATAGTATGGAGTGCCGACATATAATACAATACTATACAATGTAGTACGGTTGGCAACCCTATTCTGCTATTACCGACCTCATAAGTACAGTCTTGCTTTTCAGTTTTCGATTTTCATAAGTATGTTGTTAAATCACACTTGGCAAATTCACAAAAACTGGCGGAACTATTGAGTTCAATAAGTGCTTTTACATATGTATATGGATAATTGAGGTGCTATATCGTAATAAATTTTGTGAACGTCATCATGGCCGTTACTACCGCACATGTAACGGTTCCGATAGCGTTTTTAAGTATGCATGCAATTTGTTTGACCACTTACATTGATGTTAATAAAATTGCGTTTACAGCAGACGGGAAGCGGTGTGCGTGCGCCGTGTTGGTGTGTGCGTGTGTGCGTGTGCGCACGTCACGTCACGCACAATGAAATACAATTTGCAGTGCTCATACGCAGTACGCACCACACACCGTATGTGCGCGGATTGATAGGGCTGCCCCTTATCTAAGAAAGATAATTTATGTGAATAAATTAATGTGAATCAGGTATTCAATCAGGACTATTAAACCTCTGATGGATGGGTATTATATACACCTATGTCCCTTCCTTCTATAATGTCGCTATATTTCTGAAATGTTGGAATGTTGCACGTTTGATGGTTTAAATTGCGGGCATAGTTTCACTGTAATTGCTGATTGAAATGAGCTGACAAACGAACTTCTGAGTTAAAAAACCATGGAGCAATTAACTGGCTAAAAGATCCTAGCATTATACAATTTGAATTCAAATAGTGATGAAGTATATTTAAATTAATACATTTCTAATCCGTAAATCAAAAGCCTAACAGCGTCGCCACTTCGTGGCCATATGTAAGATGATAAAGTAACCAAAGTGTGTACAAAACGAGGACATTAAAATTAAACGTTGTTACTATTGTAGGGTCTTACAGCAATACTTCAATTTAAATTTTATAGATACATTTGTAAGTATACTTCAATTTATTTCAGAAATCCATATTAATTGCGAACGGTAAAACATAGTTTCGTCTCGTTGTTTAAGAAAAAAACTTGTCTAAGATTTTTAATATAATATGTTACTGTTTAGTGAGTGCCAGCCCTAACTCGTGATCCGTAACTCCGTTTCCTTTCGCAGGAACATGTGCGCCGTGCCGCGGCAGCGCCGGGCTGCCGCCTCTACCGCCTCGGGACACGCAACCACCCAACCTTATGGATTATACCTAGAAACTTTCGATCAACCCATTAATAACAATGCACAGGTGTCACAGTTGATGTTATCAGAGTCGGACGAACTCTAGAACTGTATAATTTTCATCATGCTTTTTGTTTTTTGTTAATTCCAAGAAAAGACGCGGAACAGTTTCCATTCCGTATTTTATCCTCCCGCAGACCAAGCATCAAGAACAACACTTACATTTATATGAGTCAACCCCCGCCGGTCTCGTGTACTGACGCACGCACAAAGTTAAATCCCCTATTTCAATCCTTACCCATGTTTTCACGGCAAACAGTATGGTATATCTATAGTCTTTCTTTTATGTGTTTTTGTAATGTTTTAATTTTTTTAATGCTCAACCTCGACCCCATGACCACCTGACGGTAAGCGGCGATGATGTCTAACGTGTTGGGTGCACTAACTTAGGAAATATCTATTCACTCTTCTTTTGATGACTCCAATATTTGTTCCAATTTTTATCAAGATCTGTTCAGTGGCCGATAACCGATTTGCGACCGTTACCAGTCACCTCGACCGGTGTCAGTATATATAGTATACTGTGCTACATCGTACGTATGTACTTATCAAACTGCTTATATTAGAAACAATTAAATATGATCGGCGCACCGTACACGACCAACCCACGACGACGACACGACACGAAGCACAGGTGTTCGTGATTGTATTCATTGCAGTCGCGACACCGGCGTTGATCAACCGACACAACATTTGTTGGGACACTGTTCGACAGCGTCCCTCATCGACGTTAACTGAATAGTAACTCGTCTGTAACGTATCAAGGACGGGTTGCCGGCTCAGTACTTGTATTGGCGAAAGAAGAGTAGTTAGCCACACATGAAGTATACCTTACCACAAGTATCCTATGCCGCATTAGAACTGAATCCAGTCCTCGAGATCCAGCAGGAACTGGGAACTTTTTATAATATGCTGTACCCGGTCACGCTGCGATGTGGATTGACATTAGCTATGAAATGGGTTATTGGAGTTCTATGCTTGTATACAATTTCGTACGTACCTTATTAACCGCTATAGAATGGTGCCGAGTGCTCTCTACACGAGAATACTCAAGTAACCTGAACTCTGGCACGAAGTTACAGCAGGAGCAGATGATGGTCTAGTTGTTGTTGTTCTGTGATGGCTTCTGTAGGGGACGTACATAATCGAAGTTCAGGAACAAACGCTACAACCGGGACGGATTGTTCATTTCGTACGCCCTGATGGAAGAGAAATATCTTTTGGATAATTCAATTAAATTCAATAATTTATTTGCAAAGACCAGTACTAAACTTGTTAAGTACGTTTAAAAGCATCTTAAAACATTAAGTTATCATCAATCAATAAATGTCAAATTATTATTAAAAATTAATACAAAATGTCAAAAGTATGACACATAATAAAAATAAATTATAATTTATTTCTTTGCCTTCATATCTTTCAGGTACTCATTTACAGAACAATAACATTTGTCCGTTAACAACATCTTCAATTCGAACCTCAACCCGTGAACATGTATGGTAATTACAATATGGCCATTTCTTACTTCAGTAAGTTCAACATATCTAATAATAAAAAACTTCGTACAATACCTAAACGATATACGTACGTCCAATAAAATTACCTCTCATCTTTTATAAAGAACCCCATTGTATTTTGGTAAGAAATTTAATTAAATAATTTCATGGCAACTGTACAATTTCTATTTGACATCAACAGTTAAAATAACAAACATTACGTTGTGTATCATAAACTATAATGTCGTTAGTGCATCGGTATTAATTTGTATGCAGAGTGAATCGAGTAATGATAATATTTAGCAGCGTCCGAGCGCACGCCAACGAAGCTACCGGGAGTGCATAAACACGAGGGATAAATCCGATAGAACTTCTAATTAATTTGTTTCCCACAACCGACCTGCAGTCGCAGGTGTTTATGGGGGAGATTAAACGAATATTTGTTAATTTACCCGACGCTACCACTACCACCTACACCGCCACGCTCCCGAGCGACATTCAACCCTACCGCTACACCCTACAGTTCCTTTTATTTTGCAAATGTATTTGCATGTTGCAAGACTAGATGAAGATCGGACCGTACGATATTAAACTTAAGTACAATGTAAAAGGATCGAATATTCTTTGGGCGACTTTACTATATTTTGAACTAAGTTTTGCAATCGATTTTAACCTTAACCGACGTATACACAGAGTAGAGATTGGAGCAGGATTGGTTTGTGCAAGCTGCGAGTAACTCCTAATCAGGCAGCCGATCAAGAGTAAACTAGATTACTGCGTCTGGTTCCGTAATGTCTAATGACTCAATTTTATTAATTACTTCCTCTAAGGGTAGTAAGCAACAATCTGTAGTTGACATTTTTAATTGTACACTGTATAAGCTTATACACCCCGCACGGCGCGGCGGCGGCCGGCCCTAATATAATAAAAATCTATCCCATTTTTAAATTCAAACACAATAATATTGTATAGAACCAATAAAGAATTTGGCACTTGGGAAGATTTTTATTGAAAATGTTTTGAAAGTACACGAGATTTACCCCGGGGGCTGCAGGGGCAGGATGCGGAGAGGATCCGGAGGGTATTAGGAGCTTGCATTATGAAATGGATGGAACAAATGTAACGCAAATAGAATAACGTAGTAATGTTTTTATTGGTCCGCCGACAACAGCCGACAACAGTCGACAACAGCCGACACGGGACGCCTTTTAGCAAGGATGACGGGGAAGTATGTTATTCTTAGTCGCCATTCGTCGGCCTGGGTTCGTATGCACAAAAGTAATCCTTAGGTGAGGGTTCTGTCGTGCTTGAAACGACTTATATGCGATATGAAGAGCGTAACATATAAATATTAACTGTGTACGAAATATTGTGGATGATGTAGAGAGATGTGGATAACAATGATAAAAATTGTGTATTACGTAACCGTTATTATAGTTTAGGAGCAGCGAAGGGTTGCAAATTATCAGGTGCGCCATATTGTAAGAGGCAGGTTTTGACAACAATACTTACTTGTATGGAATTCAACATCATGATATTATTTCGCTTTTTCTTACAATTATGTGTCAATAAGTAAATGTCAACTTTTTAAAAAAATAGACTAAGATGAAGGAGATGATGAAGAAGGGAGTAAACATTACATGGTTGAAGCAACCGAAGTCAATAATGCCGTCAACGAACCCGGGGAACACCAATCACACACCATTTTAACGAACGATACAAAAATGGAAAAGAGGATGACTAAAAGACTGGAGGAAGAAGAAAAGAACTCCAAACACGAAACATCCGTCACAGGGGCTTCCTTTACGACTACTGACGGTGGTAGAACGGGATCCACGTCCAAGTGCACTTCGCGTTTCACTACATTTTTATCACGGCGTGAATACACGACATGTAGGAGTTTGTTGTGCTTACTAATACGACTGTATGACAAAAAATCGGGTCAACACGAGACACGACGCGACGTCGACCGTCTGTGACAGGTGTGTGACGTGTTAGTGACGGCGGGTTGAGACATTGGGGACTGCTGCATGTATTGGTCACTGCTGCCCAATGGACATAGAGTTACAGCTTGCCAATTTTAAAAGGTGCATATCTAAAGCTTGTCAGTCTGTCTGCCTGAACGCGCATCACGTAAAAACCTGCGGACAGATTTAGATGAAACTTTGTAAAGCTATTACTTATATCCCCGATTAACATTTAGGATACACATACACCACACGCACGCACACACACACACTATAAATATATAGGCATCTATGTACTACACTGGTCTCCCGCCTGTTCGGATATTCCTACTATTGAAGTAGAACCATGCGCGAGGGGTACTGCGGGCCTCAAGGGTTATCTTATGTTACGCGATCATATTTATATATAATATTATTTGTTCCCTTAGTATAAATCCTATTTTATCTACGTTTGGCACTGTCTATACCTACGATCAATAGATGGCGACACCTACACGTTGATGCGGGTTTTGATAGAAAACTGTTTTGACAGCGATCGGCCATACTGAATATCTGACACAGATTGGAACGCGACTTCGTTGTGGAAATATTATGATGTCTACCGTGTCTGTGTGATAAACGTATATTGTGCGCGCCTAAAAGTGAAATAAACGTTTAAATTAACAAACAGTGGTTTAAGTTTCACTTCCCGGAGTCCGTATCACTAAGTTGGATTTTACAAACACTTTTCGAAAGTCAAACTATGCCATTGCTTCAACAAGTTCCTACGGTGAGTGGTCTTGGCAGAAGAAACGGCAATGAACACCCAAGGAGTTCCTTTTCCAACTCACAATTACATATAGCACTTACTATTACTACTTAATTTAGTTACCAGACAAAAGAAGTTATTGTAACATAACTGTAACAGCTAGATATGTTGTATAACATACTTATATGTAATGTCCTCTATAAAACTGTAGTACATCACTTTGCTCTATTGTCTACTATTTCCAAGGCGCACGCGATATAAGATTTTTTTTGGTATTTTTCATACATTGGGTTACATTATCAAAGTTTTGATACGGTCCCCTAACGTTTTTAAAATATTTTATAACCTTTATTCATCACGGATAATGTAGGATGCTAATGGTAAAAGAAATGCTTCGAAGTCTATTATCCTCAAAGTAAGAAATAAATCTTTCCTCTTTATAATATTCGTATAGATCAATGACCTATACGCTATTTTGGCAAAAGTGAAATCTCTGCCATGTTATGAAATATTAATACTTTAATACGACCAAATTTTTAAAAACTGTTTACTTCAGAAAATACAATTAACGGGCAAAAACTTTTGTATTTTCCAAAATAATCTATATTACTATTATAAAGCTAGCAACGAAGTAAAAGCAAAAACTGTTGTATTTTCCAAGATAATCTGTATTTATATTATAAAGCTGGAGAGTTAGTTTGTTTGTTTGTATGCTTGAACGCGCTAATCCCTGGAAGTACTGGTCCGATTTGAAAATTTCTTTCAGTGTTAGATAGCCCATTTATCGAGCAAGGCTATATATCATCACGCTAAGACAAATAGGCGCGGAGCACCAATGAAGAATGTTTCAAAATCGGGTTTTTTCTCATTGAGAGCTTCCGCTGCGTGCGCTGCGTAAACGATTAAACTTTCGAAAAACTTGCGAAAAGCTAACCAAATTTGTTCTAAAGTAATGCATTATTTGCGAAGGTGTTTTTATAAACATTTAATTTAAAACAACATTGCCCCTTACATCGTTCGATTTAAATGAATATCTTAAGTGATATCACAGTATACAAATAACGTCACAGCTAATCAGATTTTTCAGAATAATTTAATGTAAATGCTCTAAGATTATAAGACCCTGTTCTGCCTCACTTATATAAATGAAGTCGCGGGTTAAAGTTAGCAATTGCCCAAAGAAACTATTCCACGCGGCCGAAGTCGCGGGCGGAATCTAGTGTTTTAATAATGTATGATTTGCTCGATTCAGTTGGGGTACGGAAGTACCCCAAACACTCAATACTTATATCAACGACGAAAACAATAAGGGCGTAACTTTTTAACTCATAAGTACTTGTACATATTATTATAAAGTGTAATAAGCAAGCGACTGAGATCATTACGTAATAGCCGAGACGAGATTTAACGAAGTGAGGTAGCTAATCCTATTACTGCTGGTGTGCAAGCCATGGGGAAATGTAATTAGCAAGAACGTCGTAATCCATCTACGCGTGTATTCAGTGCGGGGAAACGGAAGAATTTTCTATTTAGACTACGCAGGTAATTAACATTTAATTAAACTTTATGTCATAATTTAAAACAGAAAAAGTTCTTCATAGGATGAAAGTAATTGAAGAATCAAATGGGTACTGATTAAAATAAATAAGAGATCTATAAGGTGTAAACTTCATTATCATGTCTCTATTCCGATATTTAAATAAAATAAACTAACAATACTAAATCAAATAAGAAGTTAGTCGGTTACTTTCTTAATAATTTCAAGCAACTAAAGATTTAAAAAGGTTATAAAGAGTAACACGCGGTCGCATATTTACGTAACACATGCTCTATCTGGGGTAATTTTATGGTGCAGAACGGCAGAGAGACAAAATTTATCGTGGTTACAAAACTTTTCAATAGATGGCATTAATAGTCGTGAAGAATGACAGTGATAATAGATGTCGCACTGGTCTGTAAAATTCAAACGCGCTCCCTCGGTATAGCCATGGTGGCTTATAAGTTTGTTTGTGCACCGTTGCCCATGGACACCTTCATTACGTATAACATTAATAATACTGACCTTAAAAGGTTACGTCTACACGATTTTAGGAAGCCCATTATAATCATGCATTCTCAATGCCTCTGATGAAAGTCTGTTCCGGTACTCCAATATTATTAATTTCCTTGGTTCCCCATTTTCTTCAAAATAAGAATGAGGACTTTTGTCACATGTACAGGGTGCCCAAAAGAGGTGTCCAACGTTAAATCAAAATTTATCTTTCTCCGATTTAAAACCACCAAATAGTTTTTTTGCAAATGTAAGGTATTGTTTGGCCGCCAACGTATTTCCTTTTCATAGGAATTCAAATGTGCATTTTCAACCTTCATAGCGAGGAAATTATTTACTACATAATTCAATTGAATAACGTTAATCTAAGATTTCATTTAGTTGTGATCTACGGCTCAGTTATATATTTAAATTCAGTTACTGGCCTCAGCCAGGTCAATTTCGGAGAAACACATGCAAGAAAGGAGCAACTAAAAAAAATCCGTTCGCTTACTTACGAAAATCTTAAGGAAGTGACTAGTGCTAAAAACTCAAACAGAATAATTAAGAGGCAGTTAAATGACAGCAATCCCTATTATGCTATTCACGAATAACGATACTTACTGTAAATTTCGCGCTGCTTTAGAGACGGTGAGGCTTTGATTAAATGACAGACTTAGCAGCTCAGCCATTACCCTGCAACACTATTCAAGTGTTCAAGCAGCATCTGGCTTGATTTAATAAACAGCTTGGTTGACACGAGGATGACGCCAAGCAATTTACGAGCACTGCTTATATTTGCTTATATGTTACTAATATTGTATAAGCGAAAGTTTGCAAGGATGAATGGATATTTGTTACTCTTTTACGTATAAGAGACTAAATGGATCTGAATTTAAAGCGCTTGATTGCCATGGATGCTATCCAAACATTAAAAAAACCTAAAACATCCAAATTGAATTGCTCAGTAAATTGATACACCTTTTGTTTACTTTTCAATTGGTAGCTAACGAACTTGTTACTCGAGGCAAAAAGATTTTTTGGAAGGTATAGCTTTGTCATCGGGCTGCTCACTGAGAGGTAAAAAAACTTGAAATTTATGAGCATTATAACGCATTCAAAGCCCAGCGTTTAATCGGTCAGAATTGATCGGCAAAGATAAGTAACAAAATAGTTAGACGTGAGAAGTGGGTAGGTGGATAAGTGGCATAAATTTGATGAGTACTTCCAATACTTGATGATTCTTGAAATATTGACATCCTTCACGGACTTATTTTCAGAACTGCGATTAATTTCCTCGATTTTTGCCTAACTCTAACCCACACAGCGTACGTGACAGAAGCGTTCAAGAAAAAATATTTTTCCCGTTTTTGTAAACTTATAATTTTCAGTTCCCATTAGTGTGACTTGCTAAATTAATTATGCAACTCAAAAATATTTTTTCAATTCAATAAAGTACTATTTAAGGTTTGTTAATTCGGTCAAATAACAGACAGTTCCGCTTAATAAAATTAGTATAGATTACGGATTAAACCCAGAAAAAAAACAAGCTGGCCCGAAAGAAATGCAACCTGGCCCTCCCCTGGATTAGAAACTGGGTACATAAATGGCTATAAATACTTACCTGTACCCTCGGTATACGAAATAAATGAGATAAAAGTCCTCTCTTGTACAAAATGAATAAAGCTCAGCTGCGATGTGTTTTGAAAGCTTAGAAGTGTAAAAACGATTTTAGAACTCCAAATATTTAGAGCTTATGACTACTCCACGTAGTTTAATCGGATTATAGGTTTTCAAGCTCGTTGGCTCAAGAAATATAAGACGTGGACGACGAATAAATAGATACGAATTTTATTTTATTATCTAGCTACGGGATTTAATGTCGTGGTCTTGACAACGGCAGAATATGCACACATCTGCCTTGAAATAGATTTGGTAATAATGTTATTTAATGTTAATTAAATTTATATTAGAGTCTCTTCATTTATCCATTGAAACGAAACGTAAGTTTCATATAACCAACATACACTATCACGCTGCACCAGTGTGGATCGGTGATCGAATCCAATCGAGCCTTTAACACGATTTTACCACTCCTATGTACAACCGGGACTGACACATTATGAGTTTTCCGAAGCACAGAAACGATCAGGACATTTTTGCCACTAGCGGCCACATACCATATTAGAATGAGTGACAGAAGAAAAAGGGAAGGCGGATAACTGAAGGAGAAGGATAAAAAGAGATAAATTTAATTGGCTGCAACATATGCGGTCTAACGACTGAGAGAGCTAGGCAGAATCTTTTAACAGGCGAGAAGAACTCAGCCATTACTCGCACACACTGTGATAAAATATTAGTTAGGAACATTAAATAAACATACTAGACAGACATGAATACATAGTCTTAAGGAATTATAATATTGTAATTGAGGCAACGGTGCGGAGGCGGTGATAGCCCAGTGGTTAAGAATTCGACCGCCTACTCGTGGGGTCCAGATTCGAACCCAGGGCGCCCACTTTTGACTTTTCGGAGCTATGAGCGTTTTAAGCATTTAAATGACACTCGCTATAACGGTGAAGGAAAATATCATGAGGAAACCTGCATGCCGGGGAGTTTGCAAGAACTCAAAGGTATGT
>DWJZ01010296.1:0-10200 GCA_018249125.1 Asbolis capucinus
AATGTATTTTTGTTAAATACTAAGTAAAATTGTATGTATATGTTTCGCTGTTGGCATGTGTAAATAAATAAATAAATGAATAGACTTGTAAAGTGCGATATCACGTCACTAGAAGTGTTTTTGAGCATGTGTGAGTGACCTTGTGGTGCATAGTTAGACTAGATATGTTATTAATTTATTTGTTGATAAAATTTACTATAGGCAACATACTTAAATTTAGCTTAACTACAATACATGCAGTACACTGGAAAACTATAAAAATAAACTGGCAAACTATTAAAACAAAACATATTCCTATAATTAAGAATTTTACTTCTGTCAAAACTCTTTTGTTCAACTACATCCGAAAACTTCACACTTTGTTCATTTATTCCCAGAATTCATATTACTACCTCCTGCGGCGGTATTTAGAGAGCGTGTACCCCGGCTGCGAAGCCAAGTCCACTTTCCTGAAGCTCATCCAGAAGATCCTGGAACTGAAGAAGTTTGCTGAGGAGGTGACAGGGGTGTACCTCGACGTGAACCCTATAGAACCCCTGCTCATGGAGATCTTCGATCTCAAACACCACGCCGCATGAGGCGCGTATGTTGACTTATGTCCCTACTATAGCTTTAGTACCATCTGTAATCTACATCTGTTGCAGGGAAAAGATAAAAACTAAGTTTCAAATTTTCTGGAGAACCCTAAAATGGAGATTTCATAAAATCGTAAATTGACAGTTCATTGTAATTCTTTGTAGACAAATAAGATGGTTAGGTTAAATAAAATTGAAATGGAACCCCCACACGCGGCGGTCCGTCGAATCCTTGTTTACTAAATTTTCAAAAAATTTGAGACTGATTATACTTTATCACTACAACAATTCACGTATAAAATAATAGAACTGAATTCATAATCTGCGACAGGGAATTCAAATTTAGATTTTGTCATTCACCTGCAACATACATAAATTATAAACAAAAATATTCTTATACCGAATTGAATTACTGTCTCAAATAGTTTTCTTTATCATTTAAATATCATATGGTACTTTACCTCAATACAGAGGCCTAATAGGTTCCGATATAGATGCTCTGTATTGTGTGAACCGAATATACTCGTGGACTCTCCAAACACAAAAATTCTGAACCAGTAATACCGAATTATATTAGAAGAAAAGAAAGAAGCAATTATTCCGTCATAATTAAAAATATTTTATATCTGTATTTTTAAGACTTGGCAATACAATCTGGCGGTAAAATCGCACTTAGAAATGCGGCGTGGGTAGCCACACCCTCTGATATTATGCAGATTTTCTCTAATCAAAATTAGTTTAGTATTTTTTGACTTGTGAATGTGTAAAAATTTGACAATATTTTGTATTAAAATTAAATGTTAAGTTTGTTGTATAACTTAATTATATTTGCCAATAAAGCTTTATTATAATGTTATAACAATATTTTTGTTAGGCGATTGTTGCATCACGGTAAATCTGTATATGGTAGGGACACGTTTATTCTAGGGTCTCACCTATAATGTTAAAAGAAGAAAAGCGACATTTTTTTCAGACAGGAATCACACGTGAAGCATCTAGCGGCTTCCTTTAGGTAAAATTAAAACCTATAAGAGATAAGGGGCCTCATATTGGCCCTAAAATATATATTTTCAAGGGCCAACAAATTAGGGATTCCTTACCCTGTTACACAAAACAATGTCTCGCTGTGTCAAATATCTATAATTAATTTAACATGGATAATGTTAATTTATTTTAGGTCTTATTTATTCTTTTTAATGTACATTATCTTTTTAATGGTACTCTTTTAAACGTACTTTACATATCTTCTACACATTTAATTTCATGTCAATGCATTTATGAGATTTCGTTATAATATAAACAAGTTTTGTTTTGAATTAATAACGAATTTAACGATTTTTACAGATGTCATTGATGAAATTTCAAATTTAGAAACTCAATTTAAAGGAATAATCATTATTAATTTTATATTGAAATTAAATTTCATCAAACATCTTAGTTCTATCTTTATATGTAATATGAATAGCGAATGTCACGTTATATTCCTTCAATATTTGTTATTAAATATTAAGTAGAAATGAGAAAATATATGTAGCCGAGTTATATTTTAGGACCTCGTTTATATTTCAAATATAAAATAAAAATATTTATAAATGTAAATATTTTACTGATGTCCATATTAATGTTGTGAATAAAATTTAGAGGTGATTCTGGTATAACAGAAAACTAATATTGTCTATTATTCTATTTATATAGAAAAAAATCTAAGGATTTTAAAATAATTTTTATTACATGTTTGTACAAAATGTATTATTTTACTTCACAGTAAAGTCTTCCTTTACCGCCCTTTTGATAACTGTACTCATCACGGTAATTTTAATTTTTTTTTCCGTGAATCAAATTTTAGAAGTTCTGTGGATCTATTAAAAGTTAAAGATTTAATTTTAACTGCTGCCAAATCTTACACTGTAACATGTCAATTTTCGACTATTAATCGAATGTGTGCATATTATTTGGGCATTATAATGAATTGTTGGCGGTGAGTTGGCGATCATAAAATCAATTCAATAAATTCTATTATTACTAGGTAGTAAAATAAACTCTGTTATTAGTAGTTAATACTTATCTGTGATTTTAGCATTGCGGACAATGCTTTGAGTATGTTGAGGAAATCTCTGTAATATCAGAATCACAGAGGCCTAGACTCGCATTTTAATATATTTGTGTACATATGGATTATTGATTCAATCATATATGTTGTATAAGAAACTATTTTGTGAAACTTTGTTATTGGGTATTCATTAGGTGCAATAACTTGTACGTAGATAGGTCAATATACGATAGTATTTTGTTCATTTTGTTTTATTTTAATAACTTCCATAAATGCCTGACCTAAATCTATACATGGCCCAACTGCTATGCCCAGATCCCTTCTCATAAAGCCTGGAGCATTCTCCACCACGCTGGTCCAATGCGGACGGTGGAGAGGGTAGTGGCTATACCACGAGCCATATCGCCCACAGTTCATCGACAAGGCTTAACACTACCATCTTACGATAACCAGAACTGACTGCATGACGTGCCCTGTGGAATACGATAACGCTGATTATATATTTGCGGACGGTTACGTTTCCCCAACGGCTTTTTGTTCCTCCACTCTCGCTGATCAAACCCGACGAACACCAGATAAAAGTTGCTGTGCATGGAGTTGGTATAACAAGAATAAAACAAAATATTAAATTTATAATTACGTTTATTAATACATCCGATCACACCTCACCGATATACCTCCCGCAGGAGTCGATCAATACTATATTCCCTGAAGTCCTATATACATAAGGTACATTAATTTTCATTTTTTTTATTTAATATAACGTCACATCCGTCACGGCCTCGCTCTACGAAGCGCGGAGCAGAAACGGATATGACGATACGGGTATACAATAATACAATTAAATGATACTTTATATTTATATATTAGTACACAAGATTCCCTTACGGTGATTATATTGTGCGAGCTATGATGGTGGAACTTAACTAATGCTAGTAATAAAATAAACTCATCTAATAAATCAACTACTAATATAATTTAAAATGTAATTATTGCTTTCAAATCTCTTCTAGGATAAACGATCATAGTTGGAAGAACAATTGGGAAATTAAAATATCTACAGTGAGCTGTCCACACTGCCGTCAGACCGATTTTAAAATATTACTATTATTTGGAGAACAACCACGCATTATCAGCTTTCACTTTTACGTACACAAAACAAAGATATAAATGTTTTATTTCGTAAATTCAGAGTGTTATCTGAGTAGCGAGCTGTGTCGCATCAGAAAAAAAAGCAGAGGCTGGCAGAGGAGCAGGATGGCAAAATCTCAACAAATCAGGTAATTTTCAGGCGACTATTCTATGTTTTGATATGTTAGAGTGTATTGCTGCGATTTTAACAATTAAAATATCATAAGAACAAGTCAAACCAAGTTAATGAACCTAACTTTCATATAACTACACAATACCTGAGACAAGTATGAAACCGGCTTAAGAGGACCAACTTGTAAGTCTTAAATTACTTAATATTAACGCTTTTCTAGCAGTCAGTTACGGTTAGGAATTAAAGTAGCAAATAGTGTGAGAAAAGGGTTGTTTAACCTCTGTAGCAATGTTAAAAATATACCGCAATAACTTTCAAGTAATTTTGTTTCCGGATACGATAGTCTAGTGTGGACATCTCAAAAGAGCCAGTTATCCCTGACCCAATAAAATGGCGAGAAAGGAAATAAACCTAAATACATTTAATATAGTGATGACCTTGATAACCTTTACTGCCGCACTCGGAGTCCTTAATGGGTAGTTAAATTGCTTCTTAGTGCAAAATTTGTATATAGATTCTATACTGAGACTTTTTTTAACTAACCATTACTACTCTGAGTCCGGTAGGTAAAGGATGACCTTAAAGAGGTTTAAACAAAGAAGGCACCAAATATTACATAAGCACTCTTAATACGTCACGCGCAATGCTTTCAGATATTTTTATTTTGGATTGCACTAAAGTCATACTGTGACATCACGACTGGTCTAAAACGTGCTATTAAAGTTTTCTACAGTCGCATATATACGAAATCATGTCGATGCAAACGTTTCGTCTAAAAGAACTTAATTTGGTAAAGTTAAAGTTGTGCAATTTTGAGATAATTTTGATATCTAAACTTCATATTTAAAATTATCTTCATAGACAATGAACACTATCGCGGGTACTCACGATATCTGCGATATAACAAGCATAGTCGCTGTCGGTATAAATTAATATATCAGTATAGTTTGAACGCAAACATAGAGCACGAGTGTCCTCATATCTAAGGCGACCTAACTCCCCCCACGCCTACCAGTGCAGTAAAAAACCAATTCAATTTTAATCTGCTGTGTTATCAAGTTATACAATTTACTAAATACAGTTAGTTTGTTAAACTGTATTTTATTTATATTTTGGCACGATATAATCAAGAGTACAACTTTACAATATCGAGCTTGGTCCCAATCATCCAGCAGCATTGCGCGCGACTGATAAACTTAAAATATAATTACAAGTATTTTACTTCCAAGTAACAGGTTACCAGTAAAAATTACATACCTCAACACCAAAAAGTTAATCACCTTTACCGTTACTCCTCATATATCGGTTTCTGAAATACCAGAGTTGAAACCGGTATCTACAAATAAACTAATTCGGATATTAATTCTCAATATGACTTTAATCCTGTGACGAATCTGTCACACACGATTATTTGATGTTAAAACACCCACAGATAAAAGTGAAATAGTGACACCAATCATATATAATTTTCCGACTGCTTTTTTAAGCTATTGCATAGCTTTTATCGCGGCCTTTGAGCGCGGCGACCGAATCAAGATATTCTCTAGTGAAAATAAACCTAACACCCTCCACTCCGACCGGCTCAGCGGTGCGGCGTTGAAAGCCGTGCATCGTCTAACGTCGTTGCAGTTCGGCAGACATCGGCACGGTGTTTGTGTGCGTGCGACTAGACGTATGCGTGTAGACTATACGAAGCATACAATAGCTTTCCCGCGGCAGTTCCCGAGTGCCACACGTATTTTTTACTGAGCTACATAATTTTTACTGCAACCCTTTGTAAAAAGCTGCCACATACACAACAAAGTATTTGAATACCGGAATGATATAAATGCTTTCAGACCATACGACAAACATGAGCAAAACGAATTACGAATGATCCGATCTCTCTGGAAAGAGACATTATTCTGCATCATATTATAAACATTTTATTCCATTACTTTTACGGCAAAATAAATTGTAGTAATTGTCTACTCGACGATGTTACATGAATTTACAAAAATAAGTTTTGCAAATATTGAAGTAGCTACAATATTGAAATATATGACGTCACAGAGCTAGTTAAAAATTAATTTAAAAAAAGTATAACAAAATGTGATGATAAAATAATATTTATGTATTAATTTTTTTAAGTACAAGAAAATACAATAATTTTATTATATATTTAAAGTGTTATTTATAACCGCTCTGTACAAGTTACCGGCTAGCATTTCTTAACACTTAAATACAATATAACACTATCATTTGACACTACTCATTTTAGAAATTGGATAATCGACTCAATTCAACCGACCGACGGTTATATCCTCCGACTATGTTAACAATTGTTACATATTATAAACAAATATTATTCTCATTTTACATGTTTCTAATTCAGAAATTTGGTATGGTAATCTCATCTATCCGTCCCTAATTCCTGAAAAAGTCGATAAATCAATAACAACGAACTACAATACTGAGACTTACTGTTGCTTGAATTAAAAGAGCCGTGTGTTCCCAGCCGGGCGCCTGTATCTATGATGAAATATATGTTTAAGGTTACCCCGTCGGTCGTTGATCCAATCAATAACTAACCACATCCAACAGTCGAAGCGGGTACAAAAATATTATATCCTAAGTTCAATATAGTATAAGAGCAACATCAACAACTACTCAGTACTTCTGTAGCAAAATGAAAGATACGAATCAACGATGGGCAGTCGCAAGGCGGCAGTCTTCGGAATGCCTGGCCGTCTTACAGAATGCCTAGCATTCATAACATTGTTGAAGCAGATTTAGGAATTCCGAGGCAGATGTGACGACGTGGAAAGACGAAGTGCAATACGAAATGCTGAACCAAGTCAAGGCATTCTCAAAATCCTTCACGTACTGTGCCGTTAATGAACACGGACCAGAAGCATTGTGAACATTGACGGTAAGATAATGTTTATAAGTATATAAGTGATATTTAATAATAATATCCGCCATTTTGCCACTGAATGTATGATAAATCACTACAACCTGTTTGTAAAGGTACTTTTATAATTTATGTCACTTTTGAACTGTCAACAATAAATTTACTTTTTTAAATATAAAACCCACTAACATTTAAACTTTTCAGTATTTATCTATTGACGGTCAAAAGTCTATACACATTTCAAAAACTGCCTTTGATTATTAATTAATAACTTACCTACCGTGAGCGTCGAGCGTGAAACGAAACGTTATTTCATGCGAAATTGCGTTCCGATTCACGCAACATTTGGGATTATCTGAATTTATTATAATCTGTACACAATTACATTTTATCATTTATCTTTTTCAATGCATATCTAGTGATAATGTTTTATTTAGTTTTACAATGTTGAGCATGCATTTAAATGACAATGGGACATCATAAAATAATTACATTAATTAACAGACATAAATAGCTAAATAAAATTAATACATTATTCATAAGAATATCATAAACGTATTAAACTGAATAATTTTATATAGTGCCCAGGACGAATTTAAATTATTAATAACTAACGTAAGTTTCAAAAAATTTTTTTTCAACATGCCTACAAATTAAAGTCAAATATTTAGTACACTTTTAAAATTTGCAAATAAATTTCCAAACGTTTTGGGTAAAATTCGAAGTAAAGAACGGAATGTAAAGCTGAGCATACATTTTGCAGTAATTCATACATTCCTTCATAATAAAAACGATTTTCGTTCATTCGGGACAGTTCAGATTGATCAATGTTGATATTTTTACAGTAATAGTTACAAATGGGTTTAATGAATTTGTTAACTATTTTTTTTATTATTCTGGGAGGCAGCAATTGTCAAGTATTAAAGGATTTCCTTATTTTGAACTTAAAATTTCGAAAACTATACTACACAACAAATATATTTAATAAAAAAATAATCTTTAAAAATTAATCTTTATAATTCATCCTAAATTTATTTTGAACCAATATTAACTTAAGTGCCTTATAGCATTGTATAAGAACATTGACAACTTGTTTGTCTTTATTATATTCGGACCTTGTGTAATAATATAATAAGAACAAACAAACCGTGAGTAACCATTACATTTATGTATGCGATGTAAGTTTAAAAAGTATTTTCTTCATTAGTCAGTTTATATACCCAAGAGTTGCCGCTCCCCAGCGCATATATAACAACATTTAATAAACATACAACAATAATATCATTTGATATATTATGTTGATATGCACCTCTGTACATTTATCTATACAAACGGTGGGTTTCGCCGTTGCCACAGAACAGTTGCAGGGTAGAAATACCACGTTTTTGCTTATTAATGAAGCCGCTAATTGACTTTGTAGGTTTCTAAAGTACCCATTACAACCAACGTTACTGAAATTTAAATACTGTGACCAGAAAAGTACACACAAAATGTGACCTAGATACATACCAAACATGATGATAATTGACATGGCATTTCTGCAAAGTATCTGCTCCATAACAACATAACTACCTATCAAAACCGTATAAAACGTACCTCGACCTCGACCCATCTCGACGAACCCACCGTACACCGTACGTAGTACGCCGTACAGTACATCTTACACCGTACATCGTACACCGTACGCTGTATTTCATACACGTTACAATTAATTAATAACAACTATTTAAGGGCAATTAATTGAGATATAGACGTTAACAAGTATTATGATTCATATCAATTTATTTATTTTTTAATGGAATAGCCGAAAAAGGAGGAGGAATGTTACATAATGCTGTCGAAACAACAAATGAGAAACAACAAAGGAATAATTGATGCGCTGCCGGTCAATTTAGTAAATTATAATGAATTGTTACAGTGAACATTATTTGGGTATAACTTGACGTTTCCCACGATAATTTTTTTAATAAACAAAGACTTTAAAACTAACGGTTATTGCCGATTAATGTAACTTATACCGATATTTAGCACCAGTATCGGTACTTAGTCGAGAAATCGTTATAAATTACAATAACCCTAAGTGCCCGTTGAAACATTAAAAGGAAATGGATTCATTAATTCTATATCCCGATTAATCAAGTGTGTTAGCCAGTTCACCCGGTGCGGCAAGGCGCCGTCGCCGAATATCATTGGAGCAGGTTCTGGTTAAACACTGGCTTCATGTTGTTGTTGACGTTGGCCTGCTGGATGAAGTTCATGTTGACGGGGCCCTGCCAGCCCATCGTGGGGAACGTGGGACTCATTATAGTGGGGTTCGAGGGCTTGTGAGCGGGGCTGTTGGGGCTGGATTTGAGCTGGTTTATCGAGGGCGCAGGACCAGCTTTAGGGGATCTAGGGGCCAGTAAATTATCAACGTTAATGTTTATCGAACCTGTTGTGTCGGCCCACGTCGCGCCGAGCTTTGTGGTTTTCATCGGAGCTGTCGTGTTGTTCTGCTGTAGTTGGCTGGCGGGCGTGATTGGCGTCAGGAGACCCGCCGGCGTGGGCTGGATGCCTGTTTGGAGGAAATATATGTTTATTTAGTTTACTATCACTTGCAGTAGTAATAACAGTAAAGTGATAATGTCATTACCTTCACACGTTGTCCGCTGTACTTCTAACGGGTTTATTTAAACATTATTTGTTACTGTTTATTTGCAAACCAATATATTTTTAAGTATGTTTTATTTCAAGTAAATCAAAAATATTTAATGACACAATGTGAGGAACTTAAAATATAATTATATAGGTAAATATATAGACATCCAATTATTACATTTCCATCATTCTGATGGACATTCTCCTAATTTTTTTTAATTATTAACTAAAGATATTTTGCGGTTTGGATCGATATTATACTAAAATTCGTTTTTGAAAATAATTTCATTTTTTTAAAGTTAGACACAAGTTTTCGTTTTAGTTACAGCACAGCGTTTGAATGAGAATTAAATTTTTAAGTAATTACACTTAAATAACTAAGTCGTCAAGCTCCTTTTTATCTTAAAATTATCTATCAATACAATACTACAATTAGAAAGTGAAAATTTACCTCATACAGAATTTCTTCTTTCTTTCATCGTTATATAGACAGTAATTTACTTCCATAAAATATTTTGGGACATTTCTGTGACATCAACAAAATCATCTCATCAACAAAATATTCTCCAAATAAGAACACACAATAATAAAAATACCTTTAGTCTTAAACTTAACATAGGCGATATTCAAAAAATAAAAATAAATCCACTGAACACTTTACTATTCATATAAGGCGTCAAGAAAAATTATGATTAAAGGAAAGTTCTAGGGATATTATAATCTAGATTTAAAAATTTTCGTGAAAATACATGTGACTAAAATAACTTGATTCACGACAATA
>DWJZ01010297.1:0-10200 GCA_018249125.1 Asbolis capucinus
TTTCAAATGAACGCGGGTGAATCTGTAGGATATTTGACAAGGGTCAATAAATTCTTTGTTTTAATGAGAATGCTTAAGACCGACTGCGCTAAGAATGTGCGATATTTCCTGTTACGTCATGTGTTATACTTTGTAAGTAATACTCGTAAATAGGGGTACCTAACCTTCAATTTCATGTTAATTTTGAATAGGACTTAGTTATGTTTTCACCAGATGGCACTGTTTGTACAGTTATCTAGGTATAATAAAAACCGGCTTAAAATAGAAGTTAGTAGTAGCCAAGTTACTAAACTAATTTAAATATTTCCTTTTAAGGCTCGAATTACCGGATTATTTGGAGATGAAGTGACGAGCGATTTTGTCAGTTCATTCATCAGCTCGCTGGTTCCAGAATTATTGGAATTTTTTGAGGTACGTACTCGTTCTATAGCAGACATATATTATAAAAGTGAAAATTTGTGAGGATGGATGGATGTTTTTTTTTACCTTTCACGCAAAAGCTACTGCACAGAACAATATGAAATTTAACACTGCCATAGATAATAACACAAGCTACTTTCAACATACCAAGCTGGCGAAGCTAACGAGGAAAACTAGACTTAAATATATAAACTATTTTGTATAGAAACCTACTCAACAATCATATGACAATGTTTTATGGGTATAACCGATAAACAAGCAGACGAGCTACATAAAGCTACATAAGTGGTCACCGTCGCCATGGGCTCAAATGATGAAAGGTCGGCTAAGGAAGCAATGTTTTTTATCCATTCAGGGACAAAACGAATTGTCACACTACCTGAAGCAAAAGATTATAGTAAGTAGCCGGGTCGATATCAAAAGATAAGTTATTAATAGATTTATTAACCTAATTAATACTTTTATTCAAAGTAAAACTCAAATCATTTATTTCATGTAGATCTTTTCAATAGACTTGTGAACGTATTTTTTTTGGAATCTATAGATAGTTGTAAATGCGAAAGTAATTGTGTTTGTTAAATTTTCACCC
Source organism: Asbolis capucinus (assembly GCA_018249125.1). Lineage (NCBI taxonomy): Eukaryota > Metazoa > Arthropoda > Insecta > Lepidoptera > Hesperiidae > Asbolis > Asbolis capucinus. The sequence goes on from DWJZ01010297.1 coordinate 1,010, forward strand.
CTAAACTACTGAACCCATTTTAGTGAAACTTGGTACAGATTACAGAGTACTTTGTTATGTACAGAAATAGAGACCAATCTTCGCCCCTAAAGAAGTACTACGTAGGTCCCTACATGGTTGCCCAGCTAACCCTTTTATTGAAATTAAACTTTATATTATGCCTACAAGTTCATATGAAGCCACAATCATGATGTCATGTCATGTTTATAGGTAGCACTTCCATAACAGTATATAAGGCGTTGATCATTAGCAAACTCTCTTACTTGACTACTTGCTATATGGGTTTCACGCCTGCCTGTATACAGAATTAACGTGCACTCGAAATATATGCACTTCAGTCGGCGACGATTTTCCTTTCCCATCATCCGCCAGCAACTTCACACCAACGAGGCCCAATATTACCTTAATTCCCAAGTGAGAAGGGTTAAATAAAAAGTATTATAAGATATACATATTTATTTTTTATTTTTCAACATTTGTGCTATAATACTTATTCATTAACTTAGATTACCTACATGAGTTCGATATCACATTCGTTTTATAATTACTTCATGATTTTACATTACACATTATACAGGACATCAATATCTACAAATAAGTCTGCGACACCATATGTGTAACTGTTACAGGTATGTCACAATAACTACTTTAATCGGTTCTTCCAACCGAAGCGCGAAGCAATTATTAATAAAACGAATAATTCAACAACTACTCGTCCGATGTCGCTTAAAATTAAATGGGACCATAAACTAAATAAAAAAATATCGACCAAATACTAAATAAAATAATTCCCAGTAGGTCCACCCGGTAGTTCGGTGCTAACATATGTAAATAAACAGAAGAATTGAGAATCTCCTCTTTTTTGAAGTTAGTTAAAACGAATTACTATATTTTAATCATAAAAAAATTAATTACTGTACACTTGTTCTGTATACTGTTCATTTTCCTTACATCTAAAATGCCTTTTTTAAAGTGATAATAAATGCAAGTAATACCCTATTTTTCTCTCAAATAATTTTAATATTAAATAGTTAAACTTAAATTAGTTTAAGTTATTACTTCTGGCGGGCGTACCGAGACGCACTCGGTTTGTTTCTTGCGAAAAATGTTACGATGCTGAAAATAATGTTTTTGTTCAACAGTAAAGAGTATAATTTAGACAATAACAGTATATGTATACTATTACATTAAACTCGGTATAGGAACATCTTTCTGTCTCCTATTCTATCTATCTCGTGGTGACATGACCATTCTCATACCTTTTTATGATAGGGTTGGCAAAAAAAAACGAAGTAAAAATTATTAAAATAAATAATGTATTAAAAATAATATAATATTAACCTTTAATGATGTTTGAAAATGATAATGAAAAATTTATTCAGTTTATTACAAGTTAATACTGATGCCTACACTCTAATTGTTTGTTAATATTGTCGCGTAGATTCAACTGTTAACGAATTCGACGCGAGCTGTCACAGCTACGAGTATGTGGCTCTGTGGGCAATGCTCGGACTATCGAAGCGGAGGTTCATGGTTCGATCCCCAAGTTTTATGTTAGATTATTATAGTTTATAATTAAAAAAAAAAGAAAGTTTCTAGATTAATTTTGATGAAATAGAACTGAAAGAACAGGATAGAAAATGTTTGAGCCGTGCAGTAGAAATTTAAAAATAGAATTAAAAAAAATAAAATAAAGGAATAACATACTACACGGAAGTATAAAAATATTGAATTTTATAAGAACAATATTTAATTATGGCATATTAAATTATTTCTAAATAAATCCAATGACTAAAACCTACAGAAATGCAAGTAGGTAAAATAAGCAAACTATTAACTAGTAGTATGAACCTAGTTCTACCTAAAATAACAGTAATGTTATTAGGCTCAACTTTCATAATTATAATTTTGTTTAATATTAAGGCTTTTAAAAGAATTTAAATCATTTTACTAATAGTCTAAGCATGGAACTAGGGCAGATATCATATTAATTGTTTATTTATTTATTATATATGTTACCAAAAAAAAATTACGATTTTGCCCTGCATATTATAAAAAAGTAAAAATTTAAATTTTAAAACAACTAATCAGTAGATCTTCATTTCTAGAATTTCAGTAAAATATTTTCTTTGTATAGTATTAAAAATTCCGCTTTTCTGTATTTAAATATATATCAGTTTTAGTAAGTTTTATTTTATTGAATAATTGTTAACCTTCTGTTACTACGTTATATCTATAGCTTGATTAGTCAGCCTGCCAGCGGTGTTGGGAATCTCAAGTTCGATTCCTGGTTGCAGCAGATATTAGTATGGCAAATTAATATAGGTTCTCGGAGCAAAGGTGTTACACATATTAACGGTCTCTGCAGTGGCGCGAACTGAACTGGCCGTGGGCAACCATTTTGCGAGACACTTTGATAGCGTACGAAGATTCATAAAGTGTGCTGTATGATGCTAATGGCTGCAGTTTAGAAACCGGTCGCATCAGTTGGTCATTGAAAATTAGAAAGATTGAAGCGTGATCATAAAATGTCAAACTTTAATCAAAACTATGAGTGGATCCGCGCTCGGGCCTCACGCGCTGCGAGACTTGGCGGTCGCCAACAGCTGCCTGTGGGTCTTTGTAATAAATTCTGAACAGCGGACGGACGAATAGAGGGATGGACAGACGGGTGTACATCGTAAAATTATAAGGGTTCCGAATCTTCTACGGATCCTCAAAAAAGCGATCTTTGTAGTTAAAACCCCAGTCACAAATTTGCAATATAAATAATTAAATTATCTACAAGTGGAATTGATTAATTTAGTCTTTATAATGTTTTCAAACAGAATATTGTGTTACATTAATAAACTAAGTTTTTTTTTTATATCTCAGTAGTAATATTATAATGTAGGTACAAAACACAATTCAACTATTTGAGTCCCTTCTGCGTATTTGATTAATCTATGTAAAGTTTGACGTTTATTTTAGAAGATGGCGGCCCCAAATGGAATCAAAAATTAAAGGGGAAAATGTAAAGAGATAACATGTTTATAATATCATTGTACGTAATATATATATTTTAACGTCCCGCTTATCTCAAAAATTTTTTTTTTCAGGAGGACATCACAAACATACTGAACAGCACAGTGCTGGAAGCTGGCAACGAATTTCTCAGAGATTTTAATCTTATTAATCTACTGCCTTAAAACAACCACGTGTACTAAACAAAATGTAAACTTAGTTGGTCGTTAGAGGACAAAACGGTATAGTAATAAAAGTATAATGCAATTTTCTATCGTATATTTTCTTTTTAAAAGGAGGTTCTGGGTTTTAATCGACTTGACGTAACGGCGTATACTGTAGTCTTAATTCACTGAATGCATCATTCCTTGGGGGGCCCGCCTTTTTTCCTCATCTTCTGCCATTTTCTTCTTGCCTTGGACGTACTACGCACCAAATGTAGGAAAGCTAAACGTGAATGGCAGAAAACTAAAAAAAAAGGTGGCCCCCAGAGGTAGCGGCGAAAATTATCGACAATAGAGCAAGGTGATGTACTACAATTTTATAGAGGACTTTTTATTTATTTATTTTATATATTTCCAAACAATATAAACAAATCTTAACCGTAATTAGTCCGCAAAACCGCGCAATGGTTTGTAGATGTTATGTATTCACTAATTACTCAATGCATACGTCTCGTTCTTAATCAGTCAACCGGTTCAACCAACCCTTCACCCCGCTCCAAGCCCTCTTCCTTAATGGCTACCGTAGTGCTAATACGCATTGTTATCTGCTCCTATAAAATATATATTAAAGCAATATAATAAGTGTCTATAAGTGGTGATGTTAATTTATCTCCCTTCGACCACGCCCACCTGAGTATACAACAATAATTGGCGACGAGCAACCACAAAGGCAAGATCAAATCGCATGAATTTATCAGAAGACAATTGCCCGCCATCTTTTTGATTCTCCGGCTTGTCATTTATACGGTTGGTAGCAATTACTCACTCATCAAGTCATCATTCATTAGAAAGTGAGCTGATAATGCGCCTTGAATGCGATTGAACAGACGCGCCATAGACTCATTCACAAATCTTTCAACAGGATCAATCGGTCAATACTGTGCCAACTTTATTTACGAATTGACTTCTGATGGAAATCATTACAATACATTTCAGAGATATCGGAAAAGAAAACAAAACAAGCAAATTTTGAACAAGAAACAAATTATTAGTATTTTAAGGGAAATAAAATACGAGATATCCTATGAGTCCATGGTGGACTTAAGAAAACCTTTACGGATTTTAGTCTCTAGCGGAAAATTCTTATCAAAAATAGCCAAAGAAATTAGAGGTTAAAGGAAATAACTAACCAGGAAATTCGGAGAGATTGACTATTTTTATGTTAGTACCGATTTCGAAATACCTTTGAGCAAAAACTAGAGTGTGTTATTTCATTAAACTATATACTCACACCTAAAGCGTTAGAAGGCAATAATAAAAAGCAAATGAAACACTGGAAGAATACATAATGGACCTTAAAGGAGATGGCAAGGAGATGTAACTAAGGACTTTGTCGGTCAGATAAAGAAAAAGTATACAAACGGTGTATCCTAACTCAAAATTAGATTCAAATGATTGAAAAACTATGACCTACAATTAGATCAAGTTTTACTATTGGCTCGAACAGTACAAATAGCTGTTTACAATCAAAAGTGGACTCAGGATGTACAGAAATATGCTATCAAATTTTAAAGAAATGTTCCAAATTAAAAAACGTAACCCTACAATAAAACATCAACAAAAGTTTAATAGTGTAAAGAAAAAGTTTGAAACAGCATTAAACATTTTTTTGAAAATGTTGATACAGGGAGGCTTTGTTATCGATATAGAGACCAAAACATTTTTGGATTTATTGTCTGTCTGTTCGAATCCTCACTACTACATATAATATAAAAACTACGGGACAGATTTAGATGAAACTTTGAATTGTCGTAGTTTAAAACCAGAGAATGGTTATAGGATAGCTTTTATCCTAGGAAATGGCTTTGTTCCCGCGGTATAACAAGTCAAAATTAGTATGACAACTCCGAAAGGACTGGACAAATTCATTTCTGCTTACTAAGAAAACTTAATTCATGCATGCAAAGTAGGACAGATAGTTATTACATACATACATATATGTGATACGTCTTATGAACGTATGCATTTACCATAGCAATTTTTCACTTTACGTTTTGTGTCCTTAATGGTGTTAGTAATATGTGGCGAGCACCAACAGATAATAATTTACTTTAATTACATTTAATATATATTGTTTTCTATTGGTGATACTTTTCACATCTTAAATATTAGGTTAGGTTAGGTTATACGACTTAATTTCGTTTGCATTTATCTTTATACTTTTCGGTAGTTAAAACCTCAGCATAGCTTATGATTGTTTCCTCAAATGCATAATAGATATTCGTAAATAATAAAATTTACATAAAACTGATCTTAGCCTAGAACGCGCCATTGCTGTGTTGTTTCCAAGAGAACGTGATATACATATTTTTTAATTAATTTATTTATTTAATTTTTTACAGGAATTCTTACAGATGTATATGGTACTATTAAATTGTAAGTAAACAAAGAAAGCCAATTAAAAGTTTTCACAGATAGGTCTAGCACAAACAATTAAAAATTAGACGAAAAATAAAGAGAAAATTAATTGTTCATTTACACGGAAAAAAATAGTTCAGGGCTAGCATACGTCGTAACTCCACTAAATTGGTGTTAAAGAGGTCGATATCGGTGTCTTGTACGGTGATATTTAGAAACTTGCTTGCTCTTAAAAGAAATATCCACTAGAAGCCCTAAATTAAATACCTATACTAGTAACTCATTCTATTTCCTTGCAATGGCATGTTTGATAGCTTAGGTTGTGGCATTCAAATATGCCCAGTCATATTTACACTCCTCAGTGGTCTCTGGATGTACGGTGAGCATATGTGGTTACATTTAGTTCTATGTTAATTATTAAAGTGTTTTCATAAATCATATTGTACGTTAAGTGTAGATTCACCCAGATTCCTGTCTGCATACACAAGGTATGACGTGTCATCTGCATACATATACATTTGCTTGTTTTGACCACGTTGTATCTATCTACAAATAAGTCCGCAATATAATTTCTTAGTGTTATAGTTATATAACATTTTTTCTGTGGTAAAGGGCTGTTCCGAAGCGAACGGAGGTCTGTTTCTAATATTAAATGAAATGATTGTTTAACTTTGATTCAACCACTTTATTAAAACTTTGAAGAGCAACAATGACATGATGTACAAAACATTTTTAAATTCACTTATGAACCTGCCACCGTTTCGGAGAGGATTACTAAAGAAAAGGAACGGCGAACGATACTCCTTAGTATAGTTTTAAAATAATTCTGACATTATTCCATTTTACGAGCCTCCTTACCATTAATTAATTAAATAACATTTTTCTCAATCAGTCTTAATTAAACTTGTTCAGTAATATATCTAAGAGTAAGCAAAAATAGGACACTAGAAGAGCAAAGGTAGTCATTAGTAGACTACCTAACAGATACAATATACTGCAGCTTATAACAGATACAAAGTTCCAACACTCGCTGCGTGTAACTAGCTTAGGCCTTTCTGACCATGCCACACATCTGCTGACATTTTAGTTATTAACCAATATTTTATATCAATTAATTTATTTGTACATAAAACTATCAAATTAAAAACTAATTTATTCGAAGTTGGGTTTAACAAACGAAGTTGGCTTTGAAACTCAAACTACACCATCGCTTCAACAAATCCCTTTGATGACCCGATTGTAAGAAGCAGCAAGAAACTTCCAAGGAGTTATTTTTTCCTTTTCAAAGCACTTACTAATACTTATACACGTATCAGAGTCATGTCCAAAAATTTTTTTCTCTCTAAAAATGTAGAATACATAATAATAGGAAAAATACTTAAACTTAAGTTAATAACAATCAATAATAATTTGTTGCAAAACATGTTCAACATACAAAGACATGAATTCGATAGATCTTATTGTCCTCTATTCTTCGTTTGTACACTACTCATTGTATCTAATAACTAGCAGACCCGGCAAACGTTACCCAACACAACTGTGCCCACGAATTCTATGCCCTGAATTTGCTTCTACCATAAGCTACCGAATTGTTAATAAAAATTATATGTAGATAGAATAACAAATATGTGAAAAACAACACAAATCAAAACGGATCATTCATTTCTGAGATAAGCAGCACTTACGCATAGACAGCGACGAAGACTTGTTGGGACAGTCCCTCGGTAATCCACAATGATTCTATTGAAGACCTCGGGGCAGGCGGCGTGATAGCCAAATGCCTTTTCATCTCCCTTCATGACGCGTATGAATGGATTACCGAGATTTCACTGTTCCTTTCTACTGGCTGGCTAATAGGACGCCTGTTGGTACTGCTGAACGGCAACGGTAATCCAGCCACAAACGCAAAGACCTATCGGCCAATAACTCTACTGCCCAAAATTCGCTAACAAGCACACAACTGCTTCGAGAGACTGTGCTGCCAGACAGCACGCTGAACGTCTGCTCGTCGAGCAGACGTGCTAGCGGTAGAGGCGTGCCTACTCTTAAATTGGGGCAGATAAATTTGGGAGGGTCCATTACCGCTTTTAAGGAGTTACCGGCGATTACGGCAGAGCTGAAAATAGACGTAATCTTGATACAGGAACAGCCAGCTTCTTTCGGCGGTAACATCCTCCAAAAACATGAGGGTGCGAAAGCGGCCCTAATAAGCTGGTACCCTGCGCTCTCCTAGAGCACTTAAGCAGCACGCACTGCATTGTGGCGTGCTTGGACTTTAACGGAAGCCCGCTGTACATAGTATCCGCGTACTTTCAGTACTGCGAGGGGATCGACGGGCACATTAACCAGATAGAGTGTGTTCTGGATGAGCTTGGGCCAGTGCCGGTTTTGCATCGAGTGGACTGCAACGCTCACTCCCCAATGTGGTACAGCTTACCCAACCACTACACAGGGAGAGGCCAGGAGACAACGCATAGACGACATGCCATGGAGGCCTTCATACAGGCGAGGGGGCTTCACATACATAACAAGGAGGGGGAGCCGCGTACCTTCAGCGGGCCTAACGGGGAGTCGAATATTGATATCACTGTCTCCAGAAGGGGGCTAAAACTTCACGACTGGCGGGTACACGACGGGGTCAGTAGCAGCGATCACCGATTGATAACCTATAACATTGGCTGCTCCACTCCCGTGGAAAGTCCGAACATGAAGACTCCGGAGCCTCTGCGCTTCCAGGAACGTGGTGCGGACTGGGCGCTCTTTCACTCGGTCTTTCATGAGCGAATAGGGAACATGAATTGGACATGGTCGGCTGAAAGGGTATGTGAGAGATTTGCGAACCTACTCCGGGATGTGGCCACCCTTACGCTGAGACCGCTGGCTCCGCGTAGCGATCGCGGCTACGAATGGTGGTCACCAAGGCTGGACGGATTACGTAGTCAGTGTGCGAGGACTAGAAGGGAATGGCAGAAGACTAGAAAGGCTAGGGGGCCCCCCGAGGCAGTGGCACATGATAGGTTTCGGGAGGCGAGGCTACGGTATAGACGGGTTACGGAGGAGGCGGAGGACTCCCATTACAAGAGAATGGCTGATTGTGGTAATGGGGACCCCTGGGGCCAGGCGTATAGAATAGCCACTGGCCGCGTGCGACCCCCTCAAAACGTGATCACTGCAGTTAAATACATGGAGGGACATGCCTCCGATGTTGCCGGGGCGGCTCGCGCCCTGGTACGCTGTCTGTGTCCGGATGATGAACTCACCCATGATGCGGACTATCACCGGTGTGTGAGACGACTGGCAGCATGCTCGCTGTCTGGGAGTCCTGCACCTCCCCTATCGGTGGGGGAGCTGGGGCGCATTTTACTCTCGCTGCCCAATACAGCTCCTGGGCTGGACGGAATTACGGCGCGGATGATGAAGCATGCATGAGGTATTAGATACCATCGATGGTGCCAGTAAAAAATACGCATAGCTGCTGCTGCTGCTGGACATCTCCGGGGCTTTCGACTGTGCCTGGTGGCCTATGATTATGCTTAAGGCTAAGCGAGGTGGCTGTCCACCAAATATTTATAGCTTGCTGGCCAGCTACTTCGCGAATCGCCGAGT
>DWJZ01010298.1:0-10200 GCA_018249125.1 Asbolis capucinus
TGGTTTGGGTTTAGATTTTCCACCACCATTGGTTCTCTCAACTGAAAGGGAGATATTATTACCGATTTTTTATCAATAATGGAAAAGCCGATTCTGCGGGTGCTACAGTATTTATATTGGTATTCAATTCTATCAGTGAAGATTGTGGCGACAAGGACGATTTATCTCTACCTATTATAGTTAGAGAGCTGGCAACAAGGATTGTATGTCCCTCTCGAGACACGTGATTCGACTTAGGACCCGCCGGAGACGCGCGAGGCGTGGTCGCGGAAATATTACGGCCGTGTACAAAAAATGCGAAAGTAATTTGTTCCCTAATATTTTGTTTGAATTTACAACGTGTCTCTATTTATGTGAATTATTGTATTATTTTTCTGAAGTAGTATGGTAATTCAAGTCTCAAAATATAGCACTAATATTTTGTGTGCGCATCGTGATTAGAAAATATGAAGTATTATCCCGATCAACTCGTCATTTTAAACACTTAGACAGGTTGTGACAACCCTTCACTACTCTCCTATTCTGTTTCACTTTTCTACTGGTATATTTACACTAAGTTCTTTATTACTTTTTAGTGCTTGTCTGTGTCTTAGTAAGTACATAATGTGTATTATGGCACATTGCACACTGAATGTTTCAGTATGTCTAATAGTCTAACTACACGAAAGACTGATAGAGGAACTGCTAGTGTCGAAATCGTCGGCCTTTGAAGGACTTAAGTTAAGAGGTTAAAAGTTTTCTGCCAAGTCACTGACTGTCCAAATCCAAAAGTAGAGCAGTCCGTTTCGGAAATTGTTGACAATCCAGCAGAAAGAACCATAACTCCAGATTTTAACCTATGCCTAGAATACATAGACTGTAATGGATTTTATTTTATTTCCAAAAAACTGTTTTTAGACACTATTTTTTCAATAAGGCGGCGCGAGTGGCGGATATACGAGGTGGCATAGTTGAAATTCGAAAAGTGTATACCGAAATTCATAAAATAATCAATTTTAAAAACTCCCGAAAAGCTTTCCAGGTAAAACTATCGAATGACTGGACTATTCTACATAATATAAAGACAACGTAGCGTAGTTTTGTCGCCAGGGACAGAAGTAATTATAAGGTTCGTCATCGTTGGTTAAGCAAAATAACAGTGTATTCAAAATCGTCAGATTGGGCCTGAAAAAGGTGCTATCCATTTAGCGGTGGCAGCGATATTAAACTCACTATGGGATCTGTGGGCGCGGCTAGAAAACAAACCTTTGTGGAGACTATTAGTTGATATGGAGCCTGAGGTAGGTATATACTAAATACATATCAATATATTACTTCAACTTTTGCTACCCCTTTATGAGAGTGCCTAGCAATGATAGGCTTACACGCAGCTGTTTCCCTTAATAGGTGTGGCTTATATAAAGAACGATAACTTAAAAAGCTCAATGATAGATATGTATGATGTATATATATATATATATATGTATATTTGTAGTTGTCCGGTCAGTATTCGAACCCATCTAATCACAGAATTGCACTGCTGTGACCCCTTATATCTTATCTACTGTTTTTATTTCGAGTTTCGACTGAGACGGTCTATATTTACGAATTGATATTGTCTAAAGACTGTTTTAAAATGTCTCCAGGAATTGGTATCAACAATAGATTTTCGTTACATAACCGACGTAATAACAAAAGAGGAAGCGATTCAGTTGCTAAAAGTAAAAAGAGCTGGTAAAGACAAGAGAATGAACTTCTTAATCAAAAATGGTTACCCGGCGTATACTACCCAAATTGGTAAGATATGAATTAAAATTTACTTTTTCTGTCGTGGTAAGATAAGTTTGTGCCAAATACGGAACGGGTGTCCTAGAATAGGTACTAACATCAATCCCGTCTCCTTGGTTGGCATCACGTTAGTGACACCATTGCTATTGGTGTTGCTAATGGTACTATCTGCATTGCTAATGTACAATGGCGGCGGTGACCACTTACCTACCGTCGGAGTCCCCTGTTTGCTTGTTTTTGACCAAGTTAAGGTATTATCATCAACCTAATATCCTATCGATTGGTATTATTCTTCTTTATTTTCTTTCATTTTTCATCTGTTTCGACCTAAACATTACAAAATTAAATAAATTTGTTTTATAAAAGAAAAGATTGTTCTTAAATTTGGAATCGTTTAAGATTTATTCTTAGTAGAGATAAATTAATTTACTGTTTCAGGTTGGCTGGGATACAGCGATGAATTGGTTGAACAACTGTGTAAGAAATATTTGAGTCTGGGTTTCACTAACTTCAAAGTGAAAGTGGGAAATAATTTCCAGGACGACTACCGACGTTGTAGTGCTGTTCGAAAATCTATTGGGCCTGACAATTTTTTGGTTAGTAAAGTATTTGTCGTCTCGCTATTATCAGCAGAGTGTGAAGCAACACGTAACGCTTTCACGCGTAAACCACTACACCGATTTTGATAAAAATTGGTACAGGGACAGAATAAAACTTGAGAAAGAATTTAGGCAATTTTTCCTATTTCAGATGGTTGACGCCAATCAAGCATGGAGCGTCAATGAAGCCATCGATTGGATAAAAAAGTTGTCACCTCTCAATTTGAAGTGGATAGAGGAACCCACCTCGCCCGATGATGTGTTGGGACATGTTGCTATTGCTAAAGCATTAGAGTGAGTGTTTATACAAAAATTATAGTAATCTAACTATAATGGTATTATTTAAGCATATTAGGGTAAGTAATTATGGTCAATACTGAAAATTCACTGTAGACGAGTATTTTACGAAGTTCCTCGTGGAAGTTTGTATCAACTATCACCACATGAAACTACGAATTGTGGTCTGTGTTACATATAAAGAATAAAACTATGAAAGATAAAAATAATAAGTCTTGGAGTTTTGACCACAGTAAGAGCAAAAGATTGAAACACTTTAAATTGACAGGCCATACGGAATCGGAGTGGCGACGGGCGAGATGTGCGCTAACCGCGTCATGTTCAAGCAGTTTCTACAGAGTGGTGGTATGCAGTACTGCCAGATAGACTCCGCTCGCATCGGAGGCATTAACGAAATTCTCGCAGTGTACTTGATGGCTGACAAATTTAACGGTACCTATAGAATAGAAACAATGCTTGTGATACAAAAGAACTGCTTATAGCCTCTAATGGTTCTTGTCGATCATAAGATTAGTAAAAATTTTATCTTAGTTGTTAAGAATTAGCTGTTCTGATTTTTATTCACGAAAAATAGTGTTATAAAATGAGAAAAAATTTAAATCTACATATCATTAGGTGCCTGTAATATCAATGTGCTTGATAGTTTTCGAGATATTATTATTCTTATTCAAAAAAAATTACGTTATATTGAAAGGTAAGAATATTTAATTACTCAATATACTTTTTCTAACGTCAATAATTTATTTTCCAGTAAAGGTATGTCCACACGCTGGCGGGGTAGGTCTGTGCGAGATGGTGCAGCATTTGCAATTCTGGGATTACGCGTGTCTCTCAGGGACTATGGAGGATCGCCTCATTGAATATGTCGATCAACAACACGAGCACTTCTACGACCCTTGCATCGTTGAAAACGCTAGATATCTTGCACCTAAGGTAGTTTTCAAGCTGACATTTTTGTTATATTTCATAATTTAAAACCAAAAAGCTTCAACTTGCTTCTATTTCGATATAGTAAAGCTACACTAGCCAATGCTTTAATTTTAAAGCAAAAAAAATCCACAATGACAAAAAATGTGCAGCATTACAATGGCTAAGCATATGGCAGTAGTAGTACGAATTTTTTTCTCTAAGTTATTAAATTCCCATCACAAATAATTCCCAAATAATACAATATAACACAACTTACAGAATTTATACAGTAAATGGAATAATTTTCCGATTTTTTTTTAAAAAAACGGGAACAATCTGTCATTGGCATTGTGGTTTTACAATCCCACTGAAGCTTTTTGTTAAAAAAAAAGTTATTTAAAGAAAAAAAAAGTAATATTTTAAAGATTGTTCATATAAAACTTAATGATTTCATAAATATATTATAATGTTGTAGTTGCCTGGATACAGCACGCAGTTTAAAACAGAAACGCTTGAAATGTACACATACCCCAACGGAAGCGAGTGGCAACGTATATTCAAAGAGGGAATCATGCCACATCCAGATGAAGCTGAACTAGTCAACGCATAAAAATTAAAATAACATAAAATATAATTTAAAAAATACTTTCTTAATATGTATGTTATGATAATATTATTTAACACTTATACTGTTTTTCATTACTAGATACCTGCTTAGATTAATCCAAGTAAAATACCATAACTTAAGTTAAATACCATAATGCATGAAACTGACGGGAATAACTTTAATTAATGTCTAAAAATAACTTCTTTCTCCGCATTCATTAGTTCCTTCCCATTCTTCTTCCGACACCCGTCCTAAAATGGTATGCTGTTGATGTCTCCAGGGTTGGTAACATATTTTTAACTGGCAACGATTTCTCTTCTTTCATTATTTTCAACGTATTTGCTAATGTTGAACCATATGGACTGTAAGTTACTTTTAGCCGACAACGCGTTGGTGACACTCCTGATCTAGATACCGTCATAGGCGGCAGAGATCAGTTACCATCTGCATGCTAAAGCATGAAAGACCACCCAGGAGCTGTCAAGCCATGCGCTATTTAGTATTTTGTTCCATATTAAAAAGTTGAAAAGTTTCTTTACTTAATGTTTGTTTGTTGAAACGTACTAAGGAACTACTTACTGGTTTAAATTATAAAATTCTTTTCGTGTTGGATAGTTCATTGACCGAGGGAGTCTATATGGTCTTTAATATGTACATATATGTTATATAACATCACGCTACAATCAACAGGATGAACATCTTTTAAAATAACTTCGCAACAAAAGGGTAGTGGCACTTGCAAGCACTCGACCAAAGAGGTGGGCATTTATTCCGAACATTAACGAGCATAGCTAGTTCATTGTATGTGCTGCATTTATATGTACTGCATTATTTATGTGTACGCCACATGACTAAATCAATATTTCGAATAAAATTGAAAACAAAGAGCAGTGTAAAAATATTTTCATGATTGTATTCTACTAATTTCATACATGATAAATATGTACATTCGTGCCAAATTACAAGTTTCTAACAAAAAGGGTTTTCTAATTTTCCCACGGAACCATAAAAATCAAGTCTTTTTCTGAAAAGCAAAGGCACTAAGCTTAGATTGCTTCGGAGCACTCGTCACAGGAGAATCACTCGACTCTTCTAACTTCCTCTTCTGTCCATTCTCGTTACTCTTACTCTGTATGTTCTTGAAAGTTCTAACACAATGTCGCGTCAGCTCGGATGGAGTCAGCACTGGGTTCTGTGACTCCAAGGTAGGTTTGTTGCGGGAGAACCAGTCCACGAATGTTTCACCATCGAGAGGTGTCAATGGCTGTAAAATAAGTTAAGTTAGGCGTTTTTGGGTCAAGAAAACGAATTACCAGTTACGCGTTTCATATTATAAGTTAAGCTAAATACATTTTTGTTTAATTTATTTTATTCAGATGTTTAAAGGCTTCTGTGTTTACAGACATTTGGGCTGCGTTTAAAGGTTTAAAGGCGTCCGTGTGCATGCTAAGTGACAGACAATACGTCTGTACGATAAGCAATTTTCGTCATATGGCTTGTCTATTCTTTAAAGAGCTCAAAAAAATTGTTCTACAATTTTTGTCTATTTGTTTGTGCGCGCTAATCTTAGAAACTGCTACTCAATTTTAATTTGGTTTTCACTGACAACATTTATACAAATTGGTTAAAAAATAGAATATGGATCTCCATTTGAATCATATCCACGGACTTTAACTATTTCGCGGCAAAGCGTGAAATATTACTAGTAGATACTACGTCTATGTACTAGTAACACATAGAACGTACACACATACAAGGTACTTATGTATTACTTACATCACTATTCTCCGATTCATCAGCTGTTGAATGTACTTCTACTAGTGGTCTATCAGTCAATGTTAATGGACTCTGCACATTTTTAGCTGCTTCTTGTTGCTTCTTGAATGGATTCCGCGCTCCACCAGGCGACGATTTTATGGGCTGATAAAAAATACCTTCTAATTAGTATGTATGAGTAATCTTTGGTAGCCACAAGTGCTAGGGTCGGGTCTCCTCTCATAATATAAGGGGTAGAACTTAGAAGCGGTAGTCCACCACGATAGGTAAGTGCGAATTGACAGATCGGTTGGTCGAGTTGTTAGTGACACTGACTGCCACGCCGAAGGTGGTGGGTTCGATTCACGTCCTGCTCAAACTTTTCTGTGATGAGCAGGAATGTTTGTTCTGTACGTCTGGGGGAAATTTCTATATAAGTATGTTTTAAAAAATATATATGTATGTTTATCAGTTGTCAGATCCCCGCAGTACAAGCCAACGCTTAGTTTGGGTTCAAATGACCGTGCGTGAGATATCCAAAGATATTTATTTTTAAAGTCCTTCCGTTCGAAACTAACGTTTTACTAATCTCTGCTACATTACTCACCACAGGCTTAATCGGCGCGACGTTATCAACCTTCTTCACAGTCTTCTGCGGTATAATGAGACTAGCATTCAAGTCCTGTTCGGTACTCGAAACATCGTACGTCTCCTGGTCCAGTTCGTGGAAATGTGTGTGAATGGGCTCGCTGGTCCAGGCTTCCCCAAGGTTGGCGAGCTTGTCTGCGAGGTGAACGCGGCCGAGACGTGAAGCATACTTGGCGGCGAGTGGCAGTAACTTCTCGTCCTTCAATAGCTCCATCAGCTCGAGCGCACGCTGTTCTATTTCGCTCCTGCACGCCAGCTGATGAATAAAAAATATGCAATTACGTTCATTTTGACATTATTGACTTACAGTTAATATATGATAGTTTTTGTAATCTATATATATTATACTAATCAACAAATTACACTGTATAGTTCCAACACGACAAAAGACTGTTCATCAACGATTGTTGCCGAGCAACTGATATCGGGTATTTAATATAAACCTTTTTTCCTTACCTGTTTACATTAGTAAGATATTAATATTGAAGGTCAAGTTAATATAAAACACAAATATCAAAATCCTATACCTAAATTAATAAACTAATTTCTGTTTGTATGTAAGTAGTAAAATTTTGAATTCTTTGCTGTCAACACAATATTTCTTACCGCAAACAGTTTCAGCGAAGTTTCTCTTGCAGACTTGACGTCCACATCAGCTGTGGTATGCGCCCAGCGCACCAGCTGTTCCTCGTATTGAGACTTCTCCGACTCGATCTCACAGAGTGGTATCTAAAGTGCATTATGATAGAAATGTATTAAATACAAAAAATACATAATTAAAGCAGTTGAATAGTCAAAAAAATAAGGGTAAAGATAAAAAAATATCTGAATATTAAATTAATAATCAAATTAAATTAAACAACATATGGTAGAATTATTTGTCCAATTCAACCAAATACTTTTTATACTGGGTTAAATTTCAGTATAATAAACAGATCATGAAAACCCGTTTACATATGGAATGTAAAAAAAGATTGTTATAACATCAAACACATCTCACCTGTATGGACAACTCAGCGACGATAGGTTTGGGCACGGTGGGAGGGAACGTTGAGCCGCGGCATAGTATTGCGCGCACTGTCTGAGTGGGCTCGCTCACCTGTCACCAATAAACAATTTTACAACACTAGATAAAATAACATATATATATATAATTTTTGATATGATAAGCAGGCAAACGAGCAGCCGTCTGCTCAATCAATAACGACAGCAACTCACCACATATACAACAACATACCACTTTAGGGCGGGAGACAGGACAAGAATGGGGAGGAGGATGGATGAAGGACGGAGAGAAAAAGAGGAGAACTGGCTCTCAAACCCCTAGCCGGAATACGACGAATCGTTTGGCGGCTGATTCAAGCAAGACGGTGGTATCTTGACAGAGGGGCTTCACAATAAGATAAAAATCCATCCTTAAAGCCCCCATCCCACAGAGCAGCTGACTTCTGTACGCCTATAACGTCATACAGGTAGGCCAGCATGGGATTGGAGTTTGTATTTTAATTCGACCTAATACGGCACACTAATACTACATAAACATACATATAATAAATCTGTACAATCGCTATCTCTACATCTGTATTAATATTATAAAACAGAAACTTCAGTTACTTTATTTATAATGAGCGAAAAAAGGGTTCAATTGAAAGCAGTTTTTTCGAAGTGAAGCGAGGGCAGTTACAAGTGGAAAAGTTCGAGAAGAAACTTTTAGGCCAGGCTATTATCATTGGTAGTTTGTTGATGTTTCTCTCTGAATACTCACTGAAACAATAAACCACGAATCCGATGCACCCTTAGTATGAATAGTTGTATCACAAATCGGTATCCACACACCACTGGCCACATCATACAGCCTCAGCATCCCAGTACTGTCATAGGTACATGGTGACCCTACATCTGATGTACCGATCCAAGCTAGCTTTGACCCTGGAGTCAACGGCAGATGGACGGTTTTACTTCGCACCTGCCTGCCATTCATGGCTATAATATCCATGGCTAGATGCTGATCTGATATTCCAGGGTCGGTATGGTGGTATACAGCCAGTACTGTTGTGTTGAATCCGGCTAACGCTACAATTGGGCCTGGTAGCGATATAACCTGTAAAATATTTGATCAAATTATGGTAAGGAACGCTTATGCCGACCCTGCCCACTATTGCTTCACTCGGTTGATGACTTATAATCGACGCAAGACGCCACACTGGTTTATGTTGAACTGAACACTTAGATAGTTTAAATTTGCATTTTTTTTTGCGATTACTACTATAAGTATTTTTTAAATTGTACCCATATTATGTACTTTAATCTTATGATCGACGCAAGCGACAGGCTATGAGCTCTTTGCTAGTTTATAATAAATAAATATCTCAGGACAACTCACACATGGCATCTGAACCCAAAATAAGCATTAGATTGTACTATGGTGATCCAATTGATAAATGTACATATCCTACTAATATGGAATATTGATGCGAAAGTTTGTGAAGATGGATGGATGGATGTTTGATACTCCTTCACGCAAAAAATACTGAATAGATCTCAATGACATTTAACACAGGAATAGATTATGGTCCGGAATAACACCACGCAAGCGAACCCGTGAAAACATTCCTGTTCATCACAGATAAATTTACATTAAGATAAGTTTCTAAGTGGGGATCGAAACCACCGACCTCCCGCTTAGCAGTTAGCGGTTTACTAACCACTAAGCCAATAAGCTAGTCGGATTATATAAGTCCGTATAAGACAGTATGTAATAAAAAGTGACCTGTCTCTGTGTCCCCATGGGAGTAAACAGCCGCAGCTGGCGCGCGCTGGTGCCGCACGCGACCAGCGCACCCGTGGCCACCAAACACTGGATCTCCTCTGTATCGGGAAGCGTGGCGCTCCATTCCTTGCTGCTGCCCACCAGTGATATACACACCAGTTTGCTGGAATAACAATATATTTTAGTCAAAAAACGTAACGGGTCAGGTTCCCTTCTGCTAGCGCAGTTGACCCCCCCTTGGAGTCTAGCTAATGTGCATGTTGTTGTAGAATTGATGTACTGGTTAATGTACATCTTGTTGTAGTATTTATTTTACACGTTTTTGTCCTTTACTATTACTTTATATTACTGCCATTTGACCGTTTTGATGAAAATTGGTATAAAAATAGACTAGAACTTGAAAATGAACATAACTACGTTTATGAAGCTACTAATTAAAAAAAAATGTGTGTGTGTAAGAAGTTATAATACTTTGGTGTAACAAGATACAAAGCTTTCCGAAATAAACCAATGATATTTGGCTACATTGCTAGCATATAAAGTTACATGTGTAACTGATATGTCTATTGACTATTGGTGTTAGTAAAATTTCTATTGTTGACACATGTACTAATCTTAGTACAGTTAATAATTTATGACACCTGAACTAGTTTAAGTGTCAATATTCATACTTCAAAAAAGAGCCATTCGATCAATTCATAAACTAAAACCACGTGAATCACTTCTTGAGAAGTTTAAAGAAATTAACATGCTAACAGTAGCTTCACAATATATACATAGTAATCTAATGTTCATTCGTAAAAATTTAGGTCTATACAAAGTAAAAAGTGATGTTAACAGTCGGGAAA
>DWJZ01010299.1:0-10200 GCA_018249125.1 Asbolis capucinus
TAGAAGTGATAATTCTCTTGCTACGGTGAAGGAAAACGTCGAAAAAAAACCTGCACTTCTGAGAGTTCTTCATAAAATTCTCAATGGTGTGTCAAGTCCCCAATTCCACACTTAGTCATGGTGAACTATGGCCTATACCCCTCACATTGTGACAGACTTGAGCCCAATAGTGGGACAGTTTTTTTGTTTCTTTATATTTTATAAATTAATGCTTGATACAATCCCACCTGATGGTAAGTGGTAATGTAGTACTAGATAGTAAAGGACATTAACTCAGAAGGAGTTTTTAGTTTTTTTTAATAGTTTTTTTTTTAAATTACAATAATACTACATCTTGTAACTGACTTGAAATGCGACATGTAACGCATCCTATTGATGTTCTCAGCTACGATTGTGAGGCCCTTGTACTGCGCGAGGTTGACGTTATTGGAGGGAGCGTTCCCCGTCGCCAGGAATGTCTCGAACTTCTGCTCCAGGCTACCGGACATGCGGAGAAGTTGAGTTAGCTCTTTCTGTGGATGGAAAGTGAAAGAGTTATGAATGGTAAATAGGAAAAAAATTTTTTGATTTATAGAAAACTCACGATATATGTTTTTGCACCTATATTTCGACCCAGTTTCATGGATCATGGCCCCGGCTGAACTGCGGTGGCAATGAAAAACTTTTGACAGGAAGACAGAACTCGAAATATCGGTGCAAAAGACATATAAAACGTGAGTACCCATAACATAGCATATTACCCGATTTTTTTAACATCGCACTATAAAAAATAGAACATCATCTGTTAGATAAATAAAAGAAAAAATGACATTTTGATAATTCAAAATTGAAACCCAGCTGCAGAAAAAAATTAAAAATTTTGACCAGTAGTAAGCATATTCATGACTTGCTTTTGGGAACTCTTACACAAGGAGTAGCTTTAGTCTCCAATTTTACATAGAACTACGCCGAGTGCTATTGCTGTAGGTAGAACTGGGTTCACCCAGGGTGGCCTATCTCCAGAACTTTTTAATATGGACAAAAACTTGTATTTCTTACCGATCCCAGCACCATCTTGTTGGAAACCTTCGCCTTTTTCAGTATATTAGCCTTGAGGATAAATAGAAGAGTCTGCAGGCGTTCCTTAAGCACTTGCAGATATAGATGACCACCAACCTGGATCTCTTGTACCATTACAGCATCGGCACCTTCCACCTGTAACAGATACCATAATAGTAAGAAATATTTCACTAGGAAACGTCAAATGCAAATGTTTTAATTACGTATGTTTTTATACTAACTATAGAGATTTTTATGGGGCTTGGTGTACTTTTTTATGAAAGAATCAGTTACCAACGACCGAGGGCATTCTAGTGTGGGTTTATGAATGTATAAAAAATTATTTTATTTATATACTAGTTTCCGTCCATGGGTTCGCTCGCATGGTAGGTAAGTTGATAAAGAGTAGCCTATTATTATTCTAGACTGTAATCTACCTCTGTGCCAAATTTCAGTCAGATCCGGTCAGCAGTTTTTGCGTGAAGAAGTACCATACATCCATCCAGCTATCCTCACAAACTTTCGAATTTATAATATTAGTAGGATTAGAACCTTGCACTTATTCTGAACAACATCATACAACTTCTGCGCCATATAGACCAACGCATGAAACTTGTCTTTGTACACCGCCAGGTGTATCATAACACATCTCTTTAACAAGAAGTCCGCAGCATCGTGGTCCGTAGCCCAGGGCGGGAGTTCACTGAGCCTGGCGCGGAACATCCGGCCGAGGTAGGAACGACACTCCGCCGAGGAGTGAAGACCCTCTTCGTGTAGTTCTCGTAACATGTTTTGTATACAGCTGGAAATGAATGAATGAATTAATGGAAGATATTTTTAATTAGCTTCCGCCTACCGTTTCACTTGAATGGAGTGTTGATAAAACTAATCTATTAGTTATCATAGACTACATACTTTTTTTTTTAAATCATTCTGATCAAATATTTTCTTTTTTTATAAAATAAGGTTTTGTATAAAATAATACCTTACATTCGTATCTATAGTATTTCTAGGATTTGAGTCTCACAAACACTTCTATATTGATATTCAAATACAATATTCAAAACAATCAAATAATCCGAAATACACTACTATATCTATGGTTATACCATAGCTACAATAAAATGCCTACATCACTGTTCTGAAAAACTCCTGTTTCTAATACTATTCACCAATCCAACAAAGGATTGGTTATTTGTCTCTGGTATCCATGGACAAAACTGAACATCTACCAGCCTCGTCTGACAGCTGATTCCACCATAACCCACTTACTTCACATAGTATAAGTCGTTTTTCTTCCCATGCAGCAGCAGACTATATATATAGTGGTCCGGCCACTCCACCAAACACTTCAAGATGAGCACCAGCGGAGCATAGTACATAACTTTACGATGAGAAAACATGAGCTTGCATGTGCCATTTTGTAGAAAATGAAGTACATTGTTCTGAAAAGAAATGAAATATATAAATTCTCATACAAACATTTAACCCTGCACTAAGTTCACTGTATTGTGGGTAGTACGGACATTCGGCAAAGGGGAGGGCTATCCCACCGGGCGGGGTGTGATACCTGGGGAGCGGCTGAGCTCCGACAGTTGTTGGTCGGAACTTATATAACGATGCTGAAAACTCCGATAGCATGATTCAGGTGTCTCGTGACGTCATCTTCTGGCGTGTATGCGATCACCACAGACAATACCCATAAAAGAACGAACATTCTTCTGTCACGGAGCAGGGGAGTAAGAATATCTATCATACATCCAATAAAGTATATTAAAGACGTACATCACCGTGTTCCCGGCTTATATTAGCAAGACGTCTCGCTTCGCGGCATCTTTTATGATGTGTATGGATGACTGGAATAAGCTACCCGCGTCAGTTTTCCTGTTCGATTACAATGTAAATCTTCAAATCAAGACTGGAATCCATATCCATTACTAGAATCAAGCCGGGAACGCAATCCGACGCTCCAAATGGTTACCCCAGACCTACCATCGGCCGGTCTTAGCATAGTTTTAAGTTAAATTAAATAAAACTAGTTAATTTGTAATATAAGTCATTATTTAAGTATACCATCGTTAATTCGCACCTGCTGCCCCAACTTTCCTTAACTTACTAGCGAACATTAATGTCAGTTTTTATCGACTTCAAAATGGAGGAGGTACTCAATTCGTGTGTTTTTTTTGTTCGTTCATAACTTTGTACTGGGTTCACCGATTTTGATGATTTCTTTTTTTATTCAAAAGCTAGTACTTGCCGAATACTGCCATGTAATTTTGAGCGACATCTGAGGGACAGTTTTATCTTTAATCATGAGTCTAACTAGTTGCAACTACGTTGACGATACTATTTTCATTTTATTACTTGTCAGAGGCATTTTAAGTCGGTGTTTTTTTTTATGAAAAAAAAACATAACATTGTCATAATATTACCGAAGATGTAAAGTTTATTTTTGATACAAACCTTTTTTTGGCATTTATTAATTTAAAGTATTATAAGATGACTACTGTAATACAATGAAATAATGTATTTTGAGTTAAAAGTATAACGACAGGAAGACTGTATGTTTGTTAAAAGCAGGGGTGAGCAACCCAGGGCTCGCGGGCGGCATGCGGCTCTTTGAGCATTTTAAATTACATTTTTAATGGTTAGCAGGTCAAACAACTTGTAAAAACATAGAATAATACAACATTAAAAAGGATTATGATACAAAAATTGAGCAAATATATAAAAACTTTACATAGTAACTCTACAACGTTAAGTAGCTTTGATTCAGTATAATGCTAACCTATGTGCGGCCCTCTAGCATAAATCAAATTTAAAATTGGTCCTTTAACTCAAAAGGTTCCTCAACTCTGGTCTAAAGCGTATGCACAATAAATTATTACTATTACTTACAGTTGTGGTCTGGTCATTTGTAACACAACGCACAAGGATGCCATAGTCAGAGAATAGGTTCCCCCTCATCTTCCACCCAGACCGTTTGATAGCTACTGGGTAGTTCCTTCTGGTGACAAGTAGCATTCGAGCCAGTCTCTCATGACCCTGGAAATAAGGTATACTGGAGATAACCATATATACATTATTGCTAAACAGTGAAATACTATCGATGTATTTGAATTTTTTTAATACTTTTGGTTTTGATTGACTCACAGAATTTGAATGTAAAGTCTGAACCAATGAGCCTAGAGAAAGACAGTAGTTGAAATATTGTGAAATGAAAATCCAAATTGGTTCGTTAATTTGGCATCAATACCACAAAGATATCAGGAAGTTAAAATATATATATATATATATTTCACAGTTAAAATAAATATACAATAAAAAAAATACAACTAAGTAAAGGAAACAGTCAAATCGGAAATTGGTCCACACTCCACTTAAGTCCTGAGCCATTGAAAACCGGTAACAACCCTTTTTCTTCTCTGCATAGTTTAAAAAAGAAAAAAACTATCATATTTTAAAAGGTTCCTGTATCTATACACTTATCTATGTCTAAGAATAACTTACAATTTCCCCTATGTGACTATATGAGTCAGGGATTGAAAAGCACACCCTTAGCATTATTGTTTATATTTTTTATGTGATAGCAGGCAAACAAGCAGATGGATGGATGGTAAGTGATCCTCGCCACCCATGGACCATAATAACACCAGAGTGAGGAGATACTAACACGTTGCCTACCAGAAAGGAAGTAATTGAACAAGTATGCAGGGAAGAGCAAGAAACAAGTGAGGCAGTACATTGCAAAAGCAACTGGAATCAATAACAACAGCAACAGATACCAAATACACCAACAATATACCACTTCAGGACGGGTAATAGAAGAAGATTGGGGAAAAGGATGGGTTAAGGATAGGGAGAAAAAGAGGAGAATTGGCTCTCAAACAAAAACACGACAAATTGTTTGGCGGCTAACTCAAGCAAGAGAAAGGTAGCCAGCCAGAGAGGCATCATAAAAAGACACTAATCCTTCTGCAAAGCCTTACCGCCGAGCAAAGACTTGATCTTTGACTGCTTAAGGTAGTTCTATCTAATATAGTTGTCAGGATACTATATACATATAAACAAGACCTAACACGTCATCTATACATACCTTTATAATAAAGTATCCTCCCCATTCATCAGCATGCTCATTATGTTTCACTAATTCTTCTGGTGATAAATCAGCTAAATGGCACATTTTTGACTGTAATCAAGTGTATTAACACATTATATATTACAAATATGAATAAAAGACATTACAACAATTGTGTTAATGCAGTCTAAAATGCAGTTTTTACCCACACAGGTGTAAAAAAGGGGAAATCATACTGTCTTTCACACACACAAGTGTAACAAAATTATTTCTTTTTTTACCTAGAATATGTTAATGCTCAACATTGATCCCACCAGATGTTAAGTCATTCACTCATTACATGTCTATTCAAGTTTTGCATTTTTAGACTAGATCATCTATACCATTACTTATGTATATAATATATCATACCTTAACCATAATTGGTAAGCTTCCTAATGAACGATCAATAGACATAGTTCTACCATCAATTTCAAATGTGAGCCTGATTTTAAAATCACCCTTGTACGTTGCAGCCCGTTGCCTACATTCAGTTGGTAACACATTTTGATTCTTAACACCAACTGTCTCTGCTGGTACCAAGGGTTTCGCAAACGCAGCCTCATCTATAGTTATCTTTACTCGTTCTCCTTGTGGAAGTTCGAATTCAGCTGGAATTAGATCCGCAATGGCTGCTTTGAGTCCATCTTGGAGCATGTAGTTGAAGGAGTCTATGTGGGGTGCTCCGAGGCATTGTAAGTACTGTAAAAATTTATTGCGAGTTACTATAATGACAGTCTTTTATAAAAAGGTATTCTTGTATCACATAAAACCTTTTAAATGGATAAAAAACCCAGATTAAGTAATGTTATGTAGTTCCAGAGATAAGTATAAATTTAAGCATGTAACAATAAAATCTTTACATAACAGAATACTTTAAAATTATACATATTACACGAGAAAATAGCAGTTTATTTACGTGATAAATAAATGTGTAGGTTAGTTACCGGGTTCGGAGTTTTTGGCGGTTTCCTGTAGTCTGGATGACTGGTATATGCTAAAGTCGGGCCTTTAATTAACTTTTTACAATTTATATCATTATGTTTCTCCATATTACTTCTTCAAACACTATTACAAATTTTATTTAATAAAATACAACAAAACGTAAACACGTGTTATTGACAGTTGTCAATGTCATATGTCACGACATTGATAATGACAGTGGATTATCTATGCCTTAGATTCTAGTTGCATGGCCCACCGCCAGAAAATGTTCAAGATCTCTTACGAGAATCACAACTGCATTAGGTTAAACAACTGTTTGACTGTTCCATGCATTTCCAATAGTAAAAAAGTGTTTCAGTATTAGTAAGGAAACATCAGCCGAAATCATTAACGAGATGTCGTGCGATTTATCCTCTGATGATCCATTACATCTGGCGTTTACGCCGTTAAAGTTTTGCCCAAGTTAGAATGGCCATTATTCTGTGGTCTGTTGAGTATAAGTAATATACATCAGGAACTGTTTTCCTTCTAAATTAAAAATATTGTAAATAGAAAAGCAACTCTATTTCAATCCGTCTGTTATCTTTTCATGTCTAAGGTAATGAACCGATTTTACATTGGTTTTACATTAATACCTAATTCAACCACTAAGGATCTCTGCGCTAGAATGCGAATTACCAATGGGCATGGTGAATTTATAAACCATTTTTTTTCCCTAAAAGGCCTCACACACGGATAGTTGTTACGACAAATCTAAACCAGCCGCGAATAGAACGTGGAACCTCTCTTTTAGAAACTAACTCCGGTAGGAGTTAGTTCCATATTGTAATACGTTACACTTACGTGGTGGATAATGACGCGACGCCGACACGCTGCGACGTCGCCTCATTTTATACCGACTCAACCCAACCTGAAAACTTAAAAAATCATTAAAATTATGACCTTTATTTAGTACTCCACAATGTTGAACTTTCTTTAATCACATAACATTCGGAAATCGATACGACGTATTCGGTCAAATATAACTCAATTAAAATTGCAACCGTATGAACTATAACATAAGGCTCATATTTCAATGCTTTAGTATGAGTCAAGTGGTTCTTGAATTCCATTTCATTGGTACCAGGATCATAACGCCCTACCCACACAAAAAATCTGCTTCAAAACGTTAATGAATGACACAAAATCTCTTTAGATTTAATAAGGATGCGAATGAATATGATTTAACCAATTCTCTCTCGTTTATGCATGACTAAGTAACATTATACCCCGACTACGTTCATAGGACAGTTTTATACCTTATTTCTATCCCCGGTCCAAATTCAAATACCAAAATTCAAATACGTGTTGTATTAAGTAATGGATTCGAAGATGGTGAACTTGCATAAAAACTTCTATCCCCAATTTTAAATCTTTCATATTTATATCACGATAAAATATTGCCTATGTTCTGTTTTTAAATTTTTATCCAATCGTTGTTTGAACCTTTATCAAAATCGGCTTATTGAACAGCCGTGGAAGCGTTTTATTTATATTCAATAAATTTGTGCTTGAACTCAAACCCACCCGATGGTAAGGGGCGATGTGGTGTTAGAAGGAAAAAAAAAGAATTTATTCCCAATACAAAAAATTACTTTCAGGAATAGAACCTACATGTCGTCGAGTGCTCTGTAGTCAGAGGCTGTCTTATCCAAAATACTCGTCTCGGTCCTGATGACAGACAGTTCTGTCTTACTCCACTTATTGTGTCTGATGTCTATTAAGGAGTGACTAGCGGTGATCACGTGACAAGGATGCTCGCTTGTCGGCTACATATTTCAATTAAAAATATACCATCGGACCCAGACAGTCTCTAAAAAGTGTTTTAGATGCATTGGCATCGGTTGATCGTTCTACAATCTATTCAATTTATGCCAATCGGATGAGCGTTTTGGCCACTGACGGAACGAATAAACAGACAAAAATCATTATTTTTAAATAACAGATTTACCTCTTGTTGCTTTTAACGTTTATCAGAAGCAAGCGTTATCATACGCATCGATTTTCGTAATCAATATCACTAGTAATGAATACGACATTATGTGCTGTAATATCTGTTTTTATCGGATTAAATATTGGCTAATTATTTCTTGCAATTGTTTTGATTTGCGCTAGAGAATTAGGCATACAGTCACTTGATGTTATATGGGTTACGTCAAACGTTTTTGACGTCAAAATACGCCATAATCTTTTTTAACATAAAAAAAACCGATTTCAAATGCCTCCGAAAAATGGAAACAAAATTATCGTTATCGATATAAATCGATACACCCAATGAAATATTAATAAAGAATATTAAGGTAAACAAGAAAAATGTTAATAACTCAAAAAGCACTCTTTAGATGTCGCTTAGACTTACACGAAATTATGGAACAAGTATTACCTTTAGAATAAAAAAAGAATCATTTTATTCGGTCCACCCAATAAAAAGTTATCAGAAACAAAAAGAGAAAAAATAAAAGTAAAAATAACTCCAAGACTGGTCAGATGTAGTTCAAAATAAAATGGGACAACATGACTAGCACCAGCTTTCGATCAAAAAAGAATTATCAAAATCGATCCACTCATTAAAAAGTTCTAAGGTAACATATGTAAAAAAACTCACGCCAATTGGGTACTTAATTTTTTGAAGTCGGTAAAAAATAAATTAACCCAGAAAATATATAGGTACAAAGCTACTGTATAAAAGCAAATCCCTGGGAATTATATATTATATTAAAAATTTGAATTTATTATGTTAAAATTAGTATTTATTATGTAAAAAATTAGTGCTGCATAGCTGCTGGCCACATCAGTGTTATGTTGTTAGCGCCTTAATTAACGCATTGTGCGTTAAGTCAGATGCAAATATGCCAGCAGTATTCTAAGGTGCCCATTAAATCTGTTGGACAAGTGTTGTCTGAAGACGGAGATGGTGCAAGTCTAGACTAGTCTAGAAAAAAAGAAGCAGCTGAATTTAAACTGCCCATATGCTGCTGAAACCTAAGCTGACGTTCGTTTTACGTTAATCAATAGCAGATGTCGATTGCCTGCTATAAATAATACCAGAAATAGTACAAATAAATAATTTCGAGCAATCCTTGAGATTTAATCTAAATATTACCGCAATCATATTACCGCAAGTTCGCAGCTGTTTAGCGAGAATTTATAAGTCACTATAGAACTGTATTCCAGAAAAAATAAAAAAATATTTTGCTGGCTGTTAACCGCACAGAGTGAAAAAAAAGGGAATCTATTTTTTTTCACCAATGACGACAAGCGATCCCGTAGTCGTGGGTAAGTTTGAATTATTTGGCCAGTGTTCCAAAAACGCGCGCGAGAGAAGCGCGTCACGTCCAGTCCCGCGCAGTAAACATCGTGTTACATAATTTTGAATATCGAAGTTATCAGTCCCGCTTATTTTATTTTTATCTATTGTTTTTAGTGGTGCGTTGTGTTCAGATGGTCAATGTCGCTTTGATATTCTGATTTTCCACGTTTAAATTTTGGTAAGTTTATTTTTATTACCCTCTTAACGTTTGTTAAAATTATGTACGAATCATTTTCTTTAAAAAAAAGTGGAATTACTTGTGATTTATAGTTATAAAAATGTCGTTGATATGTATAAACTAATCATGATTTAAATATATTTTATAATCAAAGCGCACTTTTTAACTTGTCGATGGTGAAAATGTTATGCTACCCTCAAGGCCCAAATTAAAAGTAATATGATCTTTATTAATTATCTGAAATAACTTAATAATGAATTTTAAAATAGTTTTGGCACAGTTTTGTTAAAACTTTGTTTAGTAATAATTACATATACAACTGTAGAATTTTTTCAACGCAATTTTAATTTAAGAATATCTTTCCGAATTAGGAATCTACCCTCATAATTTTGATAAAATTTCGATGGCCGATTAACTTGCAAGTCACCATGTGCTTATTACTTTTGAGGGGTTGCAACTATTATCTTAAAAAGTTGGATAGGTTTAAGTGAACCTTGTATGATTACGGGTTTCAGAGATTTATTGCTCTGCCATTAATTAAGCCGTTTCCCGGGATAAAAAACATGCCATACA
>DWJZ01010300.1:0-10199 GCA_018249125.1 Asbolis capucinus
ATTATATATTTTTCCTGTCTTAAGGAAATCAGACGCGTAGTGTTGGTCAACATGGTTGAGTGGGTTCGCTCTGTTGAGGGAGACCTGAAGGTCTGCTCATCATTTGGTACAAGTACATATAATATTGGGAAAAACTCCCACAACATCACTAAAAAATATATATGAATTATTATACGCTCATTGTATCTACACCTAACATAAAATGCTCTGAATTATCTGATAACACTGAAATAAATAAATACAAAGCATAAAGTTACCCAGTTTAAAATTAATGCAAAAAGCATTCCAGTAAATTCTTGAGATAGCCGGAAAACCAATGTATTTTTCATTCTTTCTCCACCAGTTGAAAAATCATTCTGTAAAGGATATAAATACTTTAGTACTGATGGAATATTACAGTACAGACACAAGGATGTTGTTTAATTAGATCAGATGTGTATTGTTGGTCAACATGTGTCAATGGGTTCGCTCTGTTGAGGGAGACCTGAAGGTCTGATCATCATCTGAGTATCATAGTCATTAATTAAATTCGCATGACATGTTAGTTTTGTGCTGTCATTTGTCCATATTATTCGAGACCAGAATGCTATTTAGCAGTACTACTGCACTTTATTTATGAAAAATGAAAATTGTATTAAAAAATTACTTGCCTCATTTAAGTACCTTAATGACCTGGTCACCAAATCTGTGGAAATGTTAAATTGTTAATTGAGTCCATAAATGCAGCTAATAAGATCCGAAATCTAAGATGTCATCAGACGTGTGTTGTTGGTCAACATGGTTGAGTGGGTTCGCTCTGTTGAGGGAGACCTGAAGGTCTGGTCATCATTTAAATTTTATAAATAGCCAAAATATACAATGACAACATGGTACTGGAATTAAATTTTTATTAATAGTTTTATTGAGTGTAAAGTATGTATCGGATTTAGTTGTATTTTTTCACTAACTCCAGAAAAAAATGTGCCTAAAATTTAAAAATTCATTTCGTAAATTCAAAAATACTTATTTTTCAACATAATATATAGTTATTGTACATTTTGACGAAAGTATTTCAAAATGTATGGTCCAATAGATTTTGAGTTATACATTACAAACAAACAACATGTTTATAATATTACTTGTCATTAGATTGGTGCTGCGTAACTTGATTTACTTAGGTATTAATTAATTATTATTATTAGGTATTTTAATTACCTTTCCTAACAGGTTTAAAAAATATAACCAATTGTGATGAGGCACTTTATTTCCCACCTCCACCTGAAACCAAATATTTCATTAACAAAATTGAAGTAATGTTAGTCTAGGGAGAACATATTGTAATAAAATCAGTATTAAAATGCAGCCATTAATATTATCATTGCGATCAATCGGTAATTAATTTCATCATTTCAATCGAATTATAATTATTAACCATAGCTCGTAATTATCGTATATTATTACTAGTAAATATCGTACAGTATTCGGATATTCCGATCTCATCTCTCATGTACAGAAATCAATCAGCTATAATTTACTTACAATAAGTATAAAAGAATATTTTACCTATATTTCAGAAGGCTGCACTCCTTTCCATCAACATATGTACCTGTATAGAATTTTATACATATAATAGAAGCAACAATTAACCGAAACACAAAATGATTTCATATTTCATTCAGTTGAGATAGTTATGTTAACAGCATTATGGACTCTGATGTCCCTATCTGGATTCATCATAATATATTTTTTATATAAATAATTGCAGACACACATTAAAGTACTATTCTACCCCATGATGCAGGTGAACTGGGCAATATCTTCGTTAGTACCAACTACTGTCCTGATTACAACAAATATTATTGAAAGACTCCAATCAACAATAAACTACATGTACCTTCCATAGAAATTTAACACAAAATATGCACTTCTACATATTGGTTGAATCACCTTCAAATTCTCAGTTTAAACACAATCTACATTGAACCTACTTAGAAATAAAAATTCGGATACCTATAAGGACATAGTGAAACATGTTTGTGTTGGCTGTTCAAAACAAACTAAACTAACACCAGCCCATATTTCAATCGAGCTGGTATGTGTCGATACACGTTTTTGTTGCTGACTGACATATGTTGTATTATTGATCTATATTGAAGGTATGGTCCTTTAATTTTTTCAATATACCAAATATGAAGTAATACTACCTGCATTTTGGTAACTTCAACATGGGGCACAGTACATCTGCAACAAGAATGGTCATTTTTAATAGTTGCATAAAAAGCCAACATAATCAACAATATGTTAGTAACATCAGTGAGGATAGTTATGTTAACATCATTATCAAATCAGATGTCCCTATCTGACTTCATCATTGGAATTTTTATAATTATATTCTATTTTACAACCTTTAATTGAGCTTGCAGTATGTTTGTATATTAGTTGAAGCGTTTGGGTAAAATCTTGCAAGCTTAATTAAACCCACTTCCTCTTACAGTATAGAGCTGAAATTTTGCATAAACCTTCAATCCTAATTACAATGCATTTTTATGATAAGGATGACCTGATACTATGTTCGCAGTTGGCTCCAGACAAGGGAATTCCTTTTAAACAATACAGTTATGAAATTTTGTGTATTTATTTGTATTAAGGTTCTATAATTAAAGCTTGTGTTTTTAATATATTAATATACCTTGTTTAATAATTTGATATAAAATAACAATTGAGACATGTGACATTTTTGTAGTTGTCGTAGACTGAACAATTTTATTAGTATTCAGATTAATAATAGTATGAGTTCAGAGAATATTATTTGAACTTAAAAAACAGTAACTTACCAACTTCCTCCTCTCTTTTAACTCAGCATATTTAGTGATACCTGCGAAACATAAAATGGTATATAAAAAAACACTCTCAGTACCCACATTATCAAGGGTACTATTTTTTTAATCAGATAGGAGCGAAAGACATGGCTAGGAAACATCAATGTACATCAGATGAACTATGGGATCATCATTTAAGGAACTTTTAGTATATAAGGCATATATATTATTTATAGTTATTTTTAGCTTCATAATGTACTAGAAGTGTAGTAACTGGCAGGTTTTCAGTCATAAGCAACAACCACATATTTCAATAAAACAGAAAAACCATGTCTGTTTATAATAGTTTTTCTGCTTTAGGTAGAAAAAAAATATATCTGTAACAATAAAAAAAATCTTACAGAAATGAAATCAGTGATTAATCGATTCTTTGATCATTCAATGAGTCTTCAAAAAAAGAATGAATAAGCATTATTTACTGAAATAATGCTCCTAACAACCTTAGACATCATCACCACTTTCCATTAGGTGGGGTTGATGTCAAGCAGTAACTTATTTTACTTATAATATTTTTTTTTATTTCCATTTAAAAGGATTTAAGGAGTTTTCTCTAAGAAATGGTACATAAAATAGATAAAAAATGTGCTTGTGCCTTCAGAAAATTACCTTTTTAAATAAAATGTCAAAGTCAAATAATGAATGTATGTTATACAATAATTTATTTTCTTACCAAATTCCTACACTCTCTTTATAACAGCACCTGTAAATAATAAAATACTATAATGTAAAATCAATATATGATTGTTGAAAGTAGCGAAAATTGTTCTATAATCAGATAGGAGCGAAAGACATGGATAGCAAACATCAATGTACATCAGATGAACTATGGGATCATCATTAAGGGAATTTCGAAAATTATAATAAACATACTGATCATATTTTACACTA
The DNA here is from genome assembly GCA_018249125.1 of Asbolis capucinus. Classification (NCBI taxonomy): domain Eukaryota; kingdom Metazoa; phylum Arthropoda; class Insecta; order Lepidoptera; family Hesperiidae; genus Asbolis; species Asbolis capucinus. Next base: position 3,747 of record DWJZ01010300.1, read on the forward strand.
ACATAAGTGTGTTGCAGATTGCATGGAAGAAACAACACACATTACCCCATACTTCGCAATCAAAAGTGTATATTTATTACTAACTTTGCCCTGGAGATTTCCATACCAATATATGCTTTATTGAACAATTGTCTTAAACAAAACTTACATATTAGCTTTCAACAATGTGACAGGAACCTGAAAAAAAACAAAAAAAATGTATTAAATATGTAAATAATACTACTAACAAAGAATTGTATTAGGTATCAGATTTGTTAAGAAATCTCATCTAACCTCACAACTGGGTGCCCTGTGCTAAAACAATGAAAATTAAAACAATATTTTTTTTAATGAAAATGAACAATGTAATGATATTAACAAAGTTACAACTAATGATGGAAAATAAAAATCCCTAATCTCAACGATTACCCATTGTGAGGCAACCACCAAAATGGTTCTCAGTTGCACTCCGCTGTCATCACACAAAATGTTAATGTTATAAATATCATATGTATAACTGCTTAGACATTCCCCTGCACCAACTCCTGTGTTGCAAGTGGCATTGACAATGCAATACCCAGGACACCAGGCTCCTGGGTGTTAATTATCTAACTTTGCCGAATATTGCAACTACACCTCAGTCAGGGTTTCTACCAAGTGGGGTACAGGATCAATACACTATATATGAGATAATATGACTAAGTCCAATAAAACATTAGTTTGTCTATGTTATTATTTAGAAAATTCGAAAATTCAACATACCATTATTAAAAATTTCCACAAGCTACTCAATGTTCAATCCGCTCTTCATTCTGTAACAAATATTTGCAAATTAAAAACATTCCAAACAAATTATATTTAGAAATAATAATATAATATTCAGATAGAGCTAATATACATGCAAATCACTGTAAATTCAATGGTTAGCACTTTTCATCACTAAAAAAACACAAGTTGGGAAATATTGTACCACTCTTCTTCTTTTTTGCTTTACTCAGTCATCTTTCTTCTTATTCTTCTACTGTCAATTCATTTTTAAACCAAAGGTTGTTTGTATTTGATTTCATGAGTTTATTTCAACAGTGTTAAGCTTCTTCTAGATCTTCCCAGCATTTGCAGATGCAACAAGCATGCATCCCCTCGTTTCTGGCCAACATCGCTTTTATGATATCTATTCCTAGAGGTGCTAACATTCACAGGCAGGAGATCACTTACTATCACATGAACTGCCCCCTCATTTGTCTGTTATAACATAAAAGGAAACTAAACTTACTATCAGACTGAGGTTTTCTATATTTCCCTTGAGCAAATATTCGAGGAACATCAATGCCTTCTTTGAAGTTAACTGTCCGACGTTGAATATAAGTATTCATTATGATCTCAAACCCAGCTTCAGTAAACAACTTGCCCAGCTCCTCTTCAGAGAAATAGTAGCTTCTGTAACAAAATCAATTCAATATCAATATTTAAACACAGAGCTATTATATATTCACAAACAGTCAAGAATTGTATGATTACCACAAATAGGAATTACATATATAATGCAAATTGTTGATACCTTACCTAGTACCATCCTGGCGCATGTAGAAATTATCGGATATTTTATGTCCAGGCTTGAACCTCAGTTGCGCCATATCATATCTCCCGTAATCCCGAAACAAAAGCACGCCGCCGGGCTTGAGGGCCCGAAACGCCACGCTTGCCACCTGCCGCCACATGGTCGGATTTATTGCAGACAATACGAATATTAAGCTAGCAATATCAACGCTACCTTCAGATACCTCCTCGAATAAGTCATCTGTGGTTAAATCGGAACAAAATGCTTTCATCCGACTCTCATCGTACAGCTTATTCGACTTGACAAACTCCACTGCACGTGGTGAAAAATCACATGCATAGAAATAGAAGTTTGAGAAACCTTCTTCTACTAACGGAAATATCATGTTTCCGACTCCACAGCCGAGCTCTAAAAAAACTATCCGCCGATCAGGATCGAAGTTTATGAGTTCCTGAAACTCACGTGTTGTCCAGTGTCGGTCGCGGAAGAATTTAGTTTCGTTTCTTTTATAAAATATATCCCAGTGCCGTTTCGCTTCTCTATCTAATTTGGAAGCCTTCGTCTCCGGTATCACGCGTGTATTTTGTAATTCAAGCCGTTGTTTTTCTTCATCTGACAACTCCTTAATGCGGTGCATGAAAATATCGCCATTTGCACCAACGCAATCTTCATCGACTTCCATCACGGAATGTAAAAGATATTACTATTCAAAACTTTGTTAAACTTTAATAGACATTCGTAATTTAGAGTTTGGCCCGTGTATTTTAACTGAACGCGCTGGCTAGTTTAGAAATATTCTCAGCTATTCTAAGACACGCACCGGTGCAATGTAGTTTATTGCCAAAGCCAGACAAGACAAAGTGACAATGACTGGACAATGACCAACCGCCTGACCTGCTTGAGTGTAACTGAGTGAATGATTAGGGGCATGACAATTTGACACTAGAACTTTCTAACCGTAATGTATTCGTTATTGAGTTTGTCGTATTCCGATACGAAAGTACCGATTCATAATGTTAAGTTTCGTTAACTGGCGTCAATCGATGCATGTGTCTTTAATTTATATTAAGTAAGAGTCGTATGAGCATATGGTTAGATTATAAGTATACTAGTAACTGCCCTCGCTTCGCTTCGAGCTTTTGAACCAGTTGGCAGAGAAATACCTTTTTTTTTAATTTTCATAATTGGTCCTGTAATTTTTGAGTTTGTTCATTATAAAAAAAAAAACAAATAAAAATTTCCTCTTTGTAATATTAAACTGAATAATATCCACTGAATAATATAACGTGGCCTAGTATGAGCGGAATCATAATTTTATAAATGTGTATTTAATTGCTCGCTCGTTGTAAAGTCTCAAGTAACGATACTTGAGTATCGAATATTTATTTACCGATTATCGAGTACATACGCGTTCCCCTACCATTTCGTTACAAATACTTTATCAAAAGTCAACTGAAACTGATCATAGAATATTTTAACGATTATACGTATAAAGTTGCCAGTTGCAAGAAGTATTGGAAAAGTACTAGATGTTTGGTGAGGACCATAGACGTATATGGTGTAGACTGTGGCTTTGGAACATCGTAATGGAGTATTGCCCGTGACTTTACGGAGACCGTAGTTTATTAAAAATTATATGATATGCAATATCTGGAATTTTTCGTTGGTATTAGGCAACGTTATCATTATATTTCAGAATTATTTGAAAAATAATTGGTCCTATCAAACGGCGCGCACTTCTCCAGCTCTCTGTAAAGCATTTAGATTGCATTACACGAAATCTCTCCCACAGATTACTGCAAAAATCGTAAATCATATTTCCGGCCGTTTACTCAACTACGACCCTGTTAAATAGAGGCAGTAATAATAAAACAATATCCTTTGATACTAATTTTATTCAGTTTATTTGCACATCCTGTCTTGCCAACTCTAGCAACATAGGATCATCGAAGAACTTGTTTATGGATACGTCCTCGCTAAGCCCCTTGCGTCGGCGCGTCTTCACCATAAACTCACGCGCCAGGTGCGTTGCCGGCTGCGGCTCCAGTGGCCTAGGATAGTCAAAATATTGATTTATTAACGAGACTAATATAATTTAACAGAGCTTATATACGGCAGGCCATATTTAGTAGCCAGTAGTATTTTTATAATGTAAAACTTGAGAGTCGCGAGAAAATATCAAAATGACAGATAATGATATCTGTGTTACTTTATCAGTAACATTTAGGATAATGAAATAAAAACTGTTGATTTCGTCTAAGGAACTAGAAGCTCACAAAGAATGTCAACATTTTGAGGCGGTTTTAGTAGATGGTTTTGTTATTACATGTTTTTACATACCTATTAAATCGCTTTACAAAGGAACTTAAATATATCTGTAATATTTACTTAATTATTAATAATATTTACTTAATTATTATCTGTAATATTTACTGTATTATTATAATTCATTAACTGACCGTATAACAATACTCTTGTCGAGCGGGTCCCCGGGCACGATCTGCCAGTGGTGGAACACCTGCAGACAGAAGGCCTGGCCCTGTGTGTGCGTGCGCAGGTCCGTCTCGAAGCCGAACGAGTCGATCGCAGGCACGAAGGCCTTGATCGTGTATAACGGTGAGCCTGGGACCGGTGCGTCCTGGGTCACATGACCTAGCGTTCCAATATTATCATATCATAAATTCCAATAACATACTCCCGAAAAATTCATAAAATTTTAACCCAGATTTCTCGTGTGAAAGAACGACGTTGAAACCACTAGGATATTGCTTATTACTTTACAGTAGCATTATTATATGTTTAGTTTTGGTGTTATATAAATGGACATAATCTATTTTTCTAATTATTTTATTAAAATAAAACAAACACCACAAAGTTAATTTGAGCTTAGAGCAATATTTCAATAAAAATCATTAGATTGGGATTAGATTACCGTGTGTGAATTGTACTACGATATTTATTTATTAGAAATTTATTTCGTCACAAATTATCGAAAGGTTAACTCATTAATATAATTATGTCATAGGGAGGCAACTTTATGTTATCAGGAGGCCTTGGGAGACTTTAGGAGGAATACCTCTTCGTTTAGCGAGCACGGTGTATACGGCGGATACACAGTCGGCGGGTGCCTGCACCTCCACGAACAGATAGGGCTCCATCAGCCGCGGCGTCGCCATCAGGAACGCTGAGTACGCCACCTGACCAAATATTAAAATAATCTGTCATGAAAATAATATAAAGGTTTGAAGAGCTATTTCGTTAGAATCAGCCTAAAACCCTCAATAGCAGGTTTCTTACATACAAGTAGGGTTTTTAAGGATTTGTTGAAGCGTAGGAGTCATTTGACTTATAAAAAGTTAAAAAATCATCTATGCATTATACAAGGTAAGATTTTATCGTTAATTTCACAATAACCTCGGGGGTAGATATAATTAAAAAAAAACCAGTAACAAAATCCTAAATGTAGCCTTTGTGAGAAGAATTTAATAAACTAATGATTGAATTAATGAACGAACCCGTCTTGCGGTGGGTATGATTTGGCCACCTCCCCGGTGCAGCGGTTCCTGCGCTATGACCGCATCTAGAATCTTGAACTTAACGTTTCTGATCGGCTCCTCGCATAGCGGACCCTCACGCGTGCCCCACTGGAACCCTGGACATGCAACACGTAACATGACGTATAGGTATACAACTGGAAAAACTTTTTATATGGAAAAATTAAATGAACTTCAGAGTCACTCACTAAGAAACATCAAAGACTATGTACTGGGCCTCAAGTCTTCATCCAGTATGTGAGGAATTGTTTGGTTATTGAGTCATCATCATATCAACCCATCGCGGGTCACCATTGAGCACGAGTCTCTTCTCTGAATGAGAACGTTAAGGCCATAGCTCACGGCACAGGCCAAGTGCGGAGTGGCAGAATTGACACACCTTTGAGTTTTGCAAACTCCCCGACATACAGCATTTCCTCACGATGTTTTTCTTCACGCGTTTCTTAAAACGCACGTAACTACGAAAATTCAAAAGTGTGCGTCCTGGGATTCAAACCCGGACTTCCCGAGTAGGAGGCCGAATTCATAACCACCAGGCTATCACCGCTTATAATTGAGTCAAGTAGGAGACGTTATATTTAAGACTAATATTAAAATTTATATGAGTAAGTAGTTGTTATGCTACAACTCATCAGATACGAGTATGTATCCGATCGATATAATTTTGGTACCAAAAACTTTTATAGATTATTCTGAACAAAGTTGTTAAAAACATCATTTCAGAGCCTATAAAGGACAATCATTAGGAGCGAACCGTTAGGAGGAGGAGGTACACAGAAACTTGCAAAAAAACAAACATTATTATATATACTAGATAAAATAAATAATAATCATTGTATCATTTTTAGTTCCTTTACTAAAAGATTTGAAGGTCGTTAGGATGTGTCTAGGGCGGCGGTAGTGTCCCACGACGCGTTACGTAGTATTGTCTTAATGGTTTCTTAAAAATACAATTTGATTTAGTCAGTAGTCTGTGTTTTCCTCAGATTCGAATTTTAAAACTGTCCAAATTTTCAAAGTTGAAATTCAACTTACCTTGCACGATGCTGTCCTTGACAGAAGCCAGCAGGTTTTTGTCAACCTCGGAGGGCAGCGTGTCGTCGACCAGGATGTTGGGCCCCGTCGCGTCTGGGCCGAACGCCCAGATCGACCGAGCCGCCAGCAAATCCCAGTCGTATCTGGAGAAATATTTACCTTTTTGTTCAAATATCAATGAAGTAATAATGCGCGATCCTCCAATAAACTTAGGTTAGGTTTAAAGAATTTATTCTCATAAAAAACATAGGTTTTGCTTACAATGAGATATAAAGACTTAAATTTAAAAATAGATAACATTACTACGCCTCTGACCCCTTCTAATAT